>LOJH01040331.1:0-11565 GCA_001685095.1 Ellobius talpinus
ATGGCCCGCTACCACCATTTGGGACCTACAGCATTTCTGCTTCCTACTGCCACCTGGGATCTTGCAACATTTTTAAAAAAATCATAAAAAGCATAGCCACAAACAGGTAGCCCTCACAGTGGCTGAGAGCTCACATCTTCAAACACAAGACGAAACAGAGAGTGAAGTGGAAGTTTGGTACAAGTCTATTCTCAAAGCCTGTACTCAGTACCATGCTTCCTCCATTACCTAAATCTCCCCATTTGGCACCACCAGCTGGGAATCAAGGGGTCAAACACTGAGCCTATGCGGAACATTTGTTCAAACCCCTCACCTATCACATCCACAGTCAAGAGCAGAGAGAGCACACACATAATTTCCTGCTTGCTAAGCACTCAGTCAGCTTCCTCTACTTGTAGAGTCTAGGCCCAGCTCAGAAAACAGCATCACCACACTTAGAGGGGGTCTTTCTTCATCAATTCACTTAAAGAAAGTCCCCCCAGAACCAGCAGCTCTTTCAGAGGACCTGCGTTCCATTCCCAGCACTCACAGGGTAGCTTACAACTCATCTGTAACTCCAGTGCCCGAGGAATCTGATGCCCCCTTTCAGCCTTCACAAGCACTAGACATGGGCATGGTGCAGAGACACATGCAGGCAAAAACACCCACAACACACAGAATAAAATAATTAAAAGAATAAGACAGTTTCCCACAGACAGGCCAACATGACCTGGAAAATGCCTTTAAGACTCCTTTGATGACAAACGTTGGTGTCACACACCTTTAATTCCAGCACTCGGGAGGCAGAGGGAGGTGCATCTCTGCGAGTTCGAGGTCAGCCTTCTCTACAGAGTGAGTTCCAGGAGAGCTAGTCCTGTTACACAGAGAAACCTTGTCTCGAAAATCCAAAAAGAAGGGCTGGAGAGATGGCTCAGCTGTTAAAGGCTAGGCTCACAACCAAAAATATAAGAGCTCGGTTCCCAGCACCCACGGCTGTCTCTACAGTCACAAAAAAAAAGAAAGAAAGAAAAGGAAAGAAAAAGATTTTTGACAGACAATTCTAGGTTCTGTCAAATTAACAGTCACACTAACTAGCACAAAGATTCAAAGATGTTCACAGAACACTATAAGCAGTAGCCACAGAGTGGGTGTGTCCAAGAACAAGTGATTCTGTAGGTAGGCCTTTTCCATTAATAAATAGGCTATATACCTAAAAATTAGTAAATATGAAACCACTGCTTCGAAGACTCAAAGAGGCTATAGGTATAGTCTATAGAATCTAGAATAGGATAGCATCCTTCTGGCTCATGGTTACTATCTATTTTGCCTCATCTTCAACACTATAACCACAAATATTTCTCTAAACTACAAAGCCAGATAACTTTCCATTTAAAAGCCTTTGATGGTATGAGATCTGAGCTCTACGGCTAGGGAGGGAGAATTTCAGGGAGCCAGATGTTAGAAGAAAGTGTGAGGAAGCAGATATGACATACTTTTCTCAGTCAAGCACCCTACCTCTAGGTCTCACTAGTATAGTTACAAAGAATCACACAAAAGTGGCATTTTGCCAGAGATGATTCATAGTTATATAACCAGGGATTACATCATTGTTTATTTGTATAAGCCGCTTACTCATGGTTCCCTGGATCATGGTTCCCTGGATAACCAGTGCTTCCCATTTTAGCTCATTCCGAATATCCATGCTGGCACCATGTTGTTGAAAAGTTAATTGGCCCTTAGGGCCTTTGTTCCTCTCAGATAGCCTTTCTGTGCCTGCAGGAAAGTCATCTCACTGGAAAGAGTCTCAGACCCTGCACATTCCAGCCCTGTCTCATAGCAGTTAATGTCCACCCAAGCTCTGAAGCTCTGCCTACCAGACGGTTGGATTTCACAGACGAGTACTAGCTCAGTACTTCGTCTGTTGCTATAATTGGCTGCCACAGATTAAGTAATGTACTAAGAATAAAGCTTTATGTGGCTCATAGTTTTCCAGGCTAGGAAGTCATGACTGAGTAGCCATATCTGGTAAGGTCCATTTTATGGGTAGGGACTTTCTTCAGAATCCCCAGTTGGTGCACACCGTCAAGTACTGAGACACACCATCCTGACTTGGGTATTTCCTTTCTGTGTAAAGAATAAGGGTATCGTTCTGTGGGGGGTTGAGTGAGAATGGCTAAGACAGAAGAAGTTGGTTCCAGGGAGTGGGCTGTTGCTGTGACAGGCCTGATGCTGTGATTTGAAGTAATGTGAAAGACTTTAGACTTCCGGTGAACAAAGCAGTTGAATACTGTGAGGGGGTGGTGCTTATGGGCCCTCCTAGTAGGAGCTTGGAAGACAGTGGTGCTGAGATCAGCGTGAACTATGGGGGTCCAGCTCACCAGATTCTGTAGTGGCCTGCTGACCAACAGTTATGCCATCTCGTAAAAGTAGTCCTAATAATACTTTAAGTACTAAAACTATCCTGGGTAAACTGGTTTCTGGTCACTTAGACCAGCCACAAATTCACTGTAATATCCTAGAGTTAACTGGTCTCTGGACTAGCCATAAGTTCCTATATAGTGTGTCCCTTATCTAAAGGTTGTGAGAACTGCCTGGCCACTAAATTATCATCTCTGTAAATGTTTGTTGCAGGTGTCCAAAGCTGCCTTTCTGTAGATGTCACAATTTCGGTTTTTGCCTTTAAAAACTTGAACAAGCCAGGCAGTGGTGGCTCACACCTTTAATTCCAGCACGTGGGAGGCAGAGGCAGGCAGATCTCTTTGAATTTGAGGCCAGCCTGGTCTACAAGGCAAGTTCCAGGACAGCCAAGGTGGTTACACAGAGAAACCCTGTCTTGGAAAAACAAAACAAAACAAAAGCCTTGAACAAATTGGAGGCTGGGACTGCATCCTGCTGCTTTGCTTGGAACAAGCCCTGGCAGTGATGAATAAAGACTTATAATTTATTCAGGCATCCTGGATTTTTCCTCTTCAGATTTCTCCTAACAATTTCAGAGGAGAACAATATTAGCTATTAGGTTGTTGTGATATTTTGGCCAAGAAAGTGGGTGTTTTTTGCCCTTGTCCTGAGGATCCGCCTGAGGCTACATTGAAGAGGTTTGAACTAATTCCATTGGCAGAGGAGCGTTCACAACAGCCTAGTAGTGACTGTGTCCTGTGATTGTTAGTGGCCGCTCTTCTGCAGATCTACAATGAAAAAGAGCAAATGGGGCAAAAAGAAATACAAAATGTGCAGTTTGGAGAGAAAGAGCACCAGGAAATTTAACGTTGGAGCCAAGGCTTGTGCTAAAAAAGATGAGAAATTTAAAGAAAAGTCTCTTGCAAAATGGAATAAAGGGAGTGGTATCCTCAGGGCAAGATCCTACTCAGTTATATTCCCAGCCTTGTAAAAGGAAGGTTTATTCAAAGAAGGAAAGCCACAAGCAAAGTTTATGCAAATGTAATTCAAGGAGGGACTAGACTCCACATTAAGACAGAAATCTTGGCAGCTTCTGCCCCGTGGCTATCACTATAGAGTTATGAAGGATACAGGAGTAAAGAGGTTGTGAAATCATCCTCTTGGATTAGGGAGAGCCCTTGAGGCCAGATGTGTGGCAGGGGAATGCCTGTGTGGAGGCCCAGAAAGACCATTGTGTGAAGCTATGACGGTGAAGCCTGGATTGTGTTGTAGACCCCAAGATGTTAGAGGTGCCAGAGCTGTGGGATGCCCGCCAAGGAGAGCTGCACACAGGGAGTGGGAGCAGCCTGAGAGAGATAAGTGTGTGTGTTGCAGTCAGCAAGCTGGAAGGGAAGAGCCATCTAAGGCCTTTGACATCAGTCACAGAAATACAGGATTTGGAGTTTAACCTGCTGGGTTTTGGTCTATTTCTTGTTCAGCATGCCCTTGCTATGCCTTCCTTCCTTTCTGTTGGAATGATAATGTACACTCTGTGCATCTTATGCTGGAAGTGTGGAACTTGCTTTTAGATTTTATAGGGTGTTCCAGTTATGAAATTGTCATGGGTCTCAGAAGAGATTTTGGACTTTTAAACAGTCTTGAGTCTGAAAGACTCTGGGGACATTTGAAGTTGGACTAAAGGAATTTTGCATTAAGATATGGATGGCTACAAGCCTATGGGGTACAGAGAGTGAAATTGGGTGGTTCAAACGAGAATGGCCTTCATAGGCTCACATATTTAAATGCTTATTCTGTAGTTGCTGGACCTGCTTAGAAAAGATCAGGAGGTTTTATTTGAGGAGGGGTGTCACGGGTTGGCTCTGAGGTTTCAAAAACTCCAGTCATTTGCAGTTAGCTCTCTGCCTCCTGCTGTGGATCATCAGAAGGAAGCTCTCAGCTGCTGCTCCACGGCCATGCCTGCCTGCTTTCATGATCCTCGCCATGATGGTCTGGCACCCTAACCCTCTGGAACTTCCAATTTAAACATTTTTTTATAAGTTCCCTTGGTCGTGGTGTTTTGTCATGGCAATAGAGAGGTAATTGAGACACATCCATATGACTTTGTCTAAGTTTTATTACCTAATACAGTTCTACCACTAAGCATTACAATTGGGTTAATTTCAACCTGCTAAAAGCCTCACCATGAAGAATAAATTTCAAGAAAGAATTTTGTCTAGGCACATTGGAAAAATAGAAAATATAAGTCAGGTGTAATGCCTTATGTAATGGTCTGTCCTGTCCATTTAAGAGACAGGCCCGCCCACTCCTTCCACCTATCGCCAAGGCAAGCTGATCCAGCTTGAGCTCCTTCTTTTTTTTCTCTCCCAAAGAGGTAGCTTCTCCTCCCCTATACCCCCCTCTGTTTTCTCTTTCTCTCTCTTTGTCCCCCTTCTCCCTCCCTCTCCCCTTTCCCCTTCCCATCCATAACTCACTAAATAAATATCCAACCTCACTCTGCATGGCATGCCTATCTGTCTCTGTCTCTCACCTGCCACGGCTCCTCATGGGACCCACCGAAGTCTCTCACCTGTCACGCGGCTCCCTGCCTGGGACCCGCTGGCCCTCAGGGAACGGTGCCATTTTATTTTTACCATTACAGTTTATACCTGTTTTCCCAGCATTTATGAAGTTATGGCAGGAGGATTGCCACAACTTTGAATTAGCTTGGTCTACAGAATGAAATAATGCCTCAAGATATAAATAGCAACTAACTAACTAAGAAAAGGGCTGAGACACAAGGCATATCCCTTGTAGTTAGAGTCTTGTCTTGGTGTGGGTACAAAGGTGTTTGACAATGGGTTTATCTTGGGTTACCAGAAGTCCCAGTACCAGAGGCCAGTGCAGGTTCTCACCTCTTGAGTCCCTTGAACAAAATCCAGACAACCAGTGAGGATGAGAGCTAAAGTCTATTGAGCAGCCTGAGAGGGACGACTCCCAGAGGAGCAAAGGTGCCATGACTGGTATCAGAAGTCACTAGAGCTTCCCAATAGGGCAGCTGCTGTTGTCTAGTTATTGTTTGCAGGTTTAAAAAGGACTTTACAAAGGGGAGAGGCTTGTGCAGCCATAAGCAGCCAGACATATGGGTTGTTTATCTCTGATTTTTCTTTCTTCTTCTTTTCTTACTTTTTTTTCTTTTTCTGTTTTTTGAGACTGGGTTTCACTTTGTAGTCCTGGCTGTCCTAGAATTCACTATGTAGATCAGGCTGGCCTTGAATTCATAGAAATATATCTGCATTTGCCTCGTGAGTGCTGGGATTAATATGTACCAATATGCCTGTCTCTACCTCTGGTTTTTCTAGGAAACAGTATATCTTCACTGTGGTCAACAAGTAGTTGTCAGCACACAGAAGCCTTTATGGTCAGGGGCCCATTTTTAAGGCCTAGTGGGTCTGAGATGTTGGCCTAAGTGTCATTCTTGGTAGTGTATACCTGTAATCTCAACACTTGGGAGGCAGAGACAGAACAGGAGTTCAATGTCGGCTTCAGTGACATAGGCAAAATGAGGCACTGTCTCCTAATCAACCAACCAACCAACCAACTAACCAACCAACCAACCAACCAACCAACCAACCAACCAACCAACCAAAGCAAATAAACAAAATTAGACATATTTTCAATACTTGGGGAATAACACTAACAATTTGGTACATTCAGCCTTCCTCCTTTTCATGCAGCAAGTTTTATTTTTTCCACTTTCTTTATCACCAACTCTTGGTATCACTTGGAACCTGCCTAGCTGATCAGAGTCTAGCCCAAGCATTAAATTTGTCCCTGTTTTAGTTGGGGTTACTATTGTTGTGATGAAACACCATGGCCAAAAACAAGTTGGGGAGGAAAGGGCTTCTTGGGCTTCCATATCACAGTTCATCATTAAAAGAAGTTAGGGAAGGAACTCAAGCAGGGCAGGAACCTGGAGCAGGAGCTGATACAGAGGCCATGGAGGATGCTGTTTACTGGCTTTTTCCCCATGGTTTGCTCAGCCTGCCTTCTTATAGAACCTAGGACCACCAGCCCAGGGTGGCACAACCCACAGTGGGCTGGCCCCTCCCTCATCAATTACTAATTAAGAAAATACTCTGAAGGATTGTCTACAGTCTGATGTTATAGAGGCTCCCTCCTCTCTGATGACTCTAACTTGTGTCAAGTTGACAAAAGACTAGCCAGCAGAATCCTCAAATTTACATCAATGGTGTTACCTCTTACTAATTCTGGAGATATTCAGATAGTTTTCTTGTAGTTCATCTTTTATTATGTCTATACCCAACAAGAAAGGAAATTATACCAGTATATAAAAGAGGTATGTTTGTCCATCAGCATTTACAGCACGTATCTCTGCCTTCACATGAAGTTGGTCACATGGTCCTATAGTGTTATTTTTCTAGAGAGTTGATGTTATGGTTTGATAGGAAGTGTCTGATAGATTTTCTGTAACACAATAATAGGTTTCCTTGCCAACACAGACCAGGTTTATTTGGACAAAGCACTCCTGGGTGAGTCCTCCACCACACTCCCCCACACCCCAAGATCGGGGTGAGGTGGATGGCCAGGAAAAATCACATGGCTGATCTGAAGGAGGGGCCTTAAATACCCCATAGGGGTTTGCGCCCAATTATGGTAGGAGGGTCTTATGCAGCTAGCAGCTTCATGGGGAAGAGCAGCCAGCGGCCAGGAATGTGGAACTGACTTTTGGAGGCTTTTCTGGGAGGCCAGGGCTGAGCTGGAGGTTGCAGCTGAACAGTATCCACCCAGGAAGCTTGTGCATTGAAGACTTGATCCTATATATGTGAGCCCTGTTCAGAGATGAGGCTTTGGGAGGTGACCGTTTGGGAGGTGACCGTTTGGGAGGCTCATGAAGGTTCTGTCTTTGCCACTGCACTAATCCACTGATGGGATGGAAATCTAAATACACCACGGATAGGTCGTGGAATTACCAGTGGAGGGATCTAGTTGGGGTAACTAGCTCACTCAGGGTGTGCCCATGGTCTCTTCCTGTGACTCCCTCTTTGTTTCCCGTCAGTCATAGACGCTGTAAGACAAAACAAGTCATTTGTTTTTGTACACACACCCCATATTTGTCACATCACTAATAAACTAATAAATAAAATGATGCCAGTACTGAGGAGGTGGAGGCAGGAGGAGTAGAAGTTCAATGTGGTCCTAGGCTATGTAGGGACTCCTGGTGGGGATGGTGTAGGGAGAAAGTCACTGTAATGGGAAAGGTCTTACTATTTCAGTCACCTCCCACCCCCTCCCTCTCCCAGTGGAGCCCCTGATGAGCTCTAAAACTCTATTCAAGTGTAACCTATTGAACAACATTCCTCCATAATGCCCATCCATCCCACCTGCTGGCAACACACTTTGTTTTCTTCCGAGGCACCTGCTCTAATGTGTCACTGTTTACAGAGCTGCTCAGCTACTGTATTAAATCAGCGCTTCTTGAGGGCAAGGACATGCCCTTTTCATCTCCTGCTGAGAGAACTGCTTTTCTGGGTAGCTAAGGAGGAAGCAGTGGAGTCTCTCAGAAAGGTTATTTACGGACTGGGAGAAGAAAACCACCCGTACAGCTCCTGTTACCGGGCCTGTGACTTGGCAAGATCGTCAGGAAATTACTATTTACAGGAAACTACAGTGTGTGTGTGCCAGCGCTATGGCCCGGGCTGAATCACTGAAGCATGAAAGCCACGGTTACCCAGCCTTGAGCTAAAACTTTAAGCTGCAAAATCAGCCACGGTACAAACAACTTCTGGGTTATCTGCTACAACTGGGGCAGACTGGCCTACATACGGTTCCTGTTGAGATCCGGTTGCCTCAGGTGGACTGTGTGAGGCAGAAAGCAGCAGCCGGGGAGTCTGCAGAAAAAGGAAGTCCCTTCCCCTTCCTGTCTGCTAACCCTTGCTCCCCTCAGGTGGTCTCTGTGGTCACTCTGGCTCAGTGGGATGACATAGTTCTCTGCATTGATAGTGAAAGAAGCCACTAGACTGAGAAGTTTCCCTTTCCTCAAGAACCAGGCCCGATGGATGCAATCAGCAAGAGGTTATATTTTATTTTTCACATGAGCTCATGGGCATCCAGTTTGGCAAACTGGGCACACCCAGCATGCTTCTCATACAGCTTTTATAGAGTATAGGGGTTTCAGAAATAAGCAAGCATAGCAACATCATTCTTATTGGATGGCAGTTTCAAAGTTCAAAAGTTCAGTAGGGGTTAAAAAATAAGCATAGCAACATCATTCTTATTGGATGGCAGTTTTAAAGTTCAAAAGTTCANCATTCTTATTGGATGGCAGTTTCAAAGTTCAAAAGTTCAGTAGGGGTTAAAAAATAAGCATAGCAACATCATTCTTATTGGATGGCAGTTTTAAAGTTCAAAAGTTCATTAGAGAGCCTTGGGGACCAGATGTTCCCCTTCAGCTAGTAGATCAAAGACCTTCAGTCATCAATCAATGTCAGGACCAGATGTTCCCCTTTCAGATAGTGGATCAAAAGGCCTTCAGTCATCAATCAATCGGCTCAAGCCGCAATTTGTGAGTTTCCATCAACTCTAGTAGGGTCTTTCATTAGTAATTATTGTGGATAATTCTCATGGGACACACATGTCCTTAAGGTCTCTCTGTTGTTATGGTAAGGTCCTTAGAGGTCCTTTTCTATAAAATTGGGATCAAATATCTTTTTTTTTCTTTAAGACAGGGTCTCTCGGTGTAGCCCTGAACCTGGCTAGGCTGTAGCCCAGGCTGGCCTGGAACTCACAGTCTCATCCAGCTGCCTCTGCCTCCCAAGTGCAGGGTTTAAAGGCAAGTGCTACCATACATGGCTTACTCATAAATTTCTTAGCATAGTGTTTTGTGCTTCCCTAGATCTCTAGAAATAAACAATACTTCTCATGCTTACTATTTTCCTAATTGGGAGATAACCCTCACTCAAAGCATGTTTGTGGTTTGAAGCATAACAGACCCCAGACCTTTGTAGACCCCAGATCTTAGCACAACAGACACCATGGTAGAAACATCATTCAAACCTTAAGGCCCAGCACATGGGACCCAACATCTTCCAAACTGGCAGCAAAGACCTAACCCATCATTGACCCTTGTCTGTAGTCCCCACATCCAGGGCAGTCCTAAAATGTACTAATCTTGCTTTCAGGCTTCTTTAGTTCTGCTTCTTGCTAACCAAACTGTGCCAACCAGGACATGGTTTTTGTGCCTAAAAGACAAAGGACAATGAGGCTCAGGGCTGCACCGTTTGGGCAAGGTCCCCATGCAGCTGCCAGTCAGCAACACAGGCTTTCTATTGGGCTTCTAGAGCATCCATGTGTGTTCTCCAGTGGATTTATTTCAAACCAGGGGGACTAAGCATTGTGACCAGATGTTGTCAGCTAAAGTAGAAGCCTACATCAATTTGTAAGGAGATATTATTGATGGAACACGCGAGGAGATTCAGGATGCCACTTAGTAATGGACTAATTGATTATTTTATATAGTAAGGAAACAATTGACCAGGAAGTTCAGCATCAGCATTATTGGCAAAAACAAGTCATGGAAAGTCTGCAGTCAATGGAGAATGAATGCAATGTTTTTCAGACTTTTTCATTTTACTTGACTGAAACAACACTTAAAACTATTATGCTCGTAGGAATACGTGCCTCTACTCTTATTACCAGGAATGGGGTCATGATGAGAATCAAAAGGAAAAGTAAGTGAGGAAAATCAAAATACTCTGATGCTGGGCTTGCAGTTCAGGAGTGACTTGCCTGGCATGTATGATATGCATCCTTTGTTCTGTCTCCAATATTTCAAACAGCCGACAAAAACACTAACTGATTTTATAAAGAAACATTTTAATTAATCTTGCTTTTTACATATTTAAATAGTCCCTCCTTAGAATAGACAGTGATACTGACCAACCTGCCTTCCTGCCTTCCATGTTGTCTTCCCCTCTCCTCTTCCTTTTCATATATATATGCCAGTTTTATTTGGGTATAATTGACAAATAAAATGGCACAAATTTGGGCTGGCAAGATGTCCAAGAAAGCAGAAGCTCATGTTGTATAGGCCAGTTGGCCCGAGTTTGATCCCTTCATCCCTTAGTAAAGGAAGAGAACTGACTCCCCAAGGTAGTCCTTTGACCTCCATCTGTGCACCGTGCCTGAGCATGTCTATGTGTGTGTGTGCATGTGTGCTCACACGCACATGCACGTGCACACACACTTACTTTATAAATTGATTTAATAAGTTTAATTTTAAAAATTGCATAAATTTAAGATTTCCAATATGATGGTTTGATGTGTATGTGTATACTGCAGAATATAAGCAAATTAGTTAGCAAGTTCAAAGCTTCAAATGCTCTGTTTCCTTGTAGTGAGAGCGTTTAAGATATATTCTTGTAGGAAATCTCCATTATTCAATACAGTGTTATAACTATAGTCACCATGCTGCACATTAGATCCTGAGAACTTCTGCTTTTTTTCTTTCTTTTCTGTTTTTTTGAGGCAGGGTTTCTCTTTGTAGCTCTGAAGCCTGTTCTGGAACTACCTGAGAACTTCTTACTCATCTTTTTGTTGGTGGTGGCAGAGGGTTTTGTTTTTGTTTGGGAGACAGGGTCTCTCACTGTAGCCCAGGCTAGCCTAGAACTTGATCAGATATCCTAGACTGATTTTGAGCTCACAGTTCTGCCTTATACTCCCAAGTGCTGGTATTGCCAGGCATGTACTGCCATGACAAGTTCAGAATTTATTCACCTTATAACTGAAATCTTATACCCTTTCTCCCCATCCCCCACACCCCACTGCTGTACCTCCCATTTGCTGGGTTCCCATGGTGACAGGGTGTGAGCATGCATGTTTGCACATGCATGGGCACAAGTCTGTGGTCAGAGGACAACTTGCATGAGTTGATTCTTTCCTTTTATCATGTGGGTCCTGGGGAAACTCAGGTTGGCAGGGTTGGCATACTATCCTATGGGTCCCTTTAACACTTCCTCTCTCTTGTCTTTTTGATGATAGCCATCCTAACAGAGTGGCATTGGTTCTGGGATTTTCATTTGCATTAATGTGATAAATTAGCAGTTTTGAACACTTTTCATGCTTTTTTTAAAAAATTTTATGTGGGGCTGGAGAGATGGCTCAGAGGTTAAGAGCATTGCCTGCTCTTCCAGA
>LOJH01040332.1:0-14270 GCA_001685095.1 Ellobius talpinus
TTTCTTTATTAACCAATAAAAGTAAGACATAGACAGATGACCCTCCTACATCAGTCCCATATATGTAGTAAAGTTAATGATAACCACCTTGCAAAGTGCAAGAAATTTTTTGACCCTCTGGAGACATTTAAATGTCCATTAACTGTCCTATTTCCGAAAATCATACTGTCACTTGTGTCCTTATCTTTGGCCCTATCATTGGTCCCCAAGCTTGCAAACCATTAAAACAACCAAGGAAATCCACTTTAGCTTTTTCAAAAGCATTCATTGGCCCATGCCACAGAGGAGGATGGAGCCACATCTGTGTGGAGAGGGAAAGAGGTAGCCGGTTCCTTCAAATGACACTTATTCCCTTCTTTTTGAGGTATTGTGTTCTAGAGAAAAAAAGAGTTTCAGCCTTGGAAGGGCTTTTCCAGAGACCATCAGGCCAGGATCAGAGGGAGCGGGTAACGAGGTAGGTTCCACTTGGGATCCTGTTGAAGTTTGTACTCCCAAAATGCTGGTTAGTGAATGATAGCAAAATATTCTGGGACTGCAAATCAAGCTATGGTTGAAATCCCGCATAGAAGTTCAGAAAACTGTGAGCCCACAGTGCAGAAACAGCTCATTGAGCATGGGTGACATGAGCAACTACACATGCACACAGCTGACTCCCACAGTGCACAACTCAAAACCTACTCTGCCCCATCCACGGCCTGTCTCCCCACACTCTCCCTGGGTGCTACTCCACTGGCAGTAAGATTGGTGGGCCTTCTGCCAAAATTCTGTCTGCTCTCCTGCACTCCATGCTGGCTTGACAGCAGAGTGTGGACAAGGCCCAAAGGCTTAGCTTCTCAGAGCCCAGGCACCAAGATCAGGCATCTGGTAGCTGAACACAATCCCATCCTACATAGAAGAGCTGGGTACTTTCCTTCTCAGATAACGCTTATTTTGAGTATTTTCTGGGCACTCAGGGTGACGTTCCATGGAAGGAAAAGGATAACTACTGAACGAAAGGAATTCGAGCTGGCTGGTAGACCCCCACTTTACAGTGCGCTGTGGTAGCCACAGTCTAGAAATACTGAATATCAACATTTCATGTAAGAAAAATCTTATGGTTTGACTTTGTGTTGGCCTGGGTACCAGCATTCTAAAGGCAGGCAGGAGCTGGCCCATTCAGTCTAAATCCTATAGGGACTACCCAAACATCAAGGTCAATGGTGTTCATTTTGAGCTCTCCTCATGATTTTCATCTCATTCCCTGTCCAGTGCTTTTCTAGTACCCTGATTCTACTCAAACCATTTCATGGGTTCAGTCATGGACTCTCATGGGCTTACATCCCTCCAATTCCCTAAAGCAGCCATTGCCCTGGGAGGATGTGGCAAGTTACACCAAAATAAACCAAGAGTTCAGCAATGCCTAGGGGATGGTTGGTGCAGTCGATGGTAGACATGTGCAAAAGAACCTAGCACACACCTCCTCTTTGGTCAACACTGGTCACTCACTTCAAGGAGGCTCCAGTGCTTTCTTAGACGCCCGTGCCTCTCTTGTCCAGATGAAGAATGAAGATATGTAGCTCTCGGGGGGGGGCAGGTCCAGCTTTAGTATCCTGAGTGGCTGCCTTTCTAAAATCTCTCCTTGCAAGATTTCCCCTGTGTTGTACAGCAATTTCCTCTAGATAAAACTTTCTGTCTTGGAATAAGGCTTGTTTAAGACATAGGCCGTCGTAAGGGGTGGAACCTTACAGGCTTCAGGGAAGCTCATTAAACTCAGGAAGCAAACAACTCAGTGGCTTTAGGAAATCCCTGAAATGGACCAGATTCACTAGGCATCTCCTTGTCCTATATAGGCAACAAGGACTGCTGAGAAACACTGTCAGCCAAGCTGAGATGCCTAGAAGAGGCAGAGATCAGCACAGCTGCCGGAAAGGGATACTCTCTAGCATGTGGAGCTGCCTGCAGTTTGTATAGTATGCTCCAGGGTTCCATTTTTATGAGCTGTTGCCCATTCTGGGGCAGGCTTTCAATGATGCAGCTGTCTCTGACTCATTTCTACTCCTGTAAGTAACCCCAGGAAACTCAGTGGCTTACCAAGTCTGGCTTTGGTGATATCCTTACTATGATCTATTGTTGGGTCCCTATCTGGAGTGAGTAGGCCTTTGTTCATATCTTCCCAGGCATGGTGTCACATCGCACCCAGGAAAGCACATGTTCCTGTGGGAGAAATCTTTTCTCCTCTCCAGGGATTCCTAGCATTCAAATCCTCTGAGTGAAGAGGAAGCACCAGGGGCTTTTGTTTGGGGGCCAAGGCCTTCTGTGGGAGGCCCTGTCTCCCTCTCATTCCATTTTCCTCTTTGTTTAATACAGACCTCTGAAGCCAAGTTTTCTCCCTTCCCCCTTTTGAGCCACCAATTTTATTTATATTACAGATGTCTGTTTTAATGGGACATAGTGTGGACAAGAAATATAGGAAGACAAAAGCCACCACCTAATCCAGGCACAAGAAGCAGGGCACAATGGCTTAGTAACTAATTGGGGCTACTAGGGACCATGGGCTTAGAGTCCTGGGCTAGCTGTTGGGAGGGACAAAGATCATAGTATTTCCCTTGTAGTCAAGAGGCATTAAGCAAATAGTCATTTTGTGATAAGTGTCTGACACTTGGCACATCTACAAGGCTTCTCTATTCTGATTGTGTAGTTTGTTTGAGTATGCACCAAATCCTGGGCTTCCTCCACTACCTCCTGTCTCTTCATGGAAAACCCATGCACAGACAAATGGAGATTGCTCCAAGGAGGATAAATCATGTTTTTAATTAATCAAAGGGAAATGAGACAGTGATAAACATCAGTTCGGGGACATGCTGCTGACTTATTTGTGCTTGCTCTGGAGGTAGGATGACTCACACTTTGTCGGGCTTGTTGAGAAATCATTGTTCTTTGCTCATATCGCATAGGAACATATCATGTCTGATATCTTTGCAGCATGGATACCAAAATGCTCATGACAGGGCCCCATCAACTGTTAAAACTGCAAGCACATTTCACTAACCAATGGCAAGTAGTATCATTTATACCAAATAAAACTATTGCCTCTTTTGTGTGCTTCACATAGAAAATCAGTAATCTCTGCTTGTCTTAGGCAAATGTTGACTTTGGGTATCAGTGAGGTTTCCTCTCACTCTGGGGTCAGAGAAGAGGTGAAGTAAGACTATGACTCATTGACTTCCCTAACTTTTACCTCAAAGCTGAACCCTAAACCTTTCTTTGGGGTGACCACAAGTGACATTGTGATAGGAAGGCAAACATAGAGACTTGTGATGGTGTCAAAACCAGCTCGAAGTGGAGAAGATAGCATGACTCAGACAAACCATAAGTGTCTGGAGCCCAAGATCAAGCCCAGAATGAGAGATGAGCTTATAACATAATACGGAAACCAATGGGACTGCCTGAAGTCCTCGGTGCCAGGATGTACTAGAACCACTGGAAAGAGGACGCAGATGCAATTGTGAACGAAGTGAAAGGTAACAGCGGCTCATAAATACAGCAAAAGACCACATGGACACTGAGGTGGTCTTTTGCTCTTTCCTTCTATCTTGCAACACCAATGGGATTCTAAAATGTATACCAAAATTGCAAACATGCTCAGCAGCAGCATGCTATAGTCTACCTAAGGAGTCCATGTTTGCTTTTGGAAATTTGTTTCCACCCCACTACCAGATTTTTCAGGTTATAGTGAAAGATACTATGAAACAAATTTAAACATGGATGTCATGGCTGTGAGCCAGAATGTTAGCATTTCTGGAGCCACCCACATTTCTCAGCACCCAAATGATGTGTTCTTCTGGGAATACATATTTTGGATTATTAGGGGGCTACATGGGTGTGAATAGTGCTCATATTTTCAAAATGGCACAAAAATACCTCTCAAATTATTCGTATGCTTAACACTGCAATCCATTTTCTCCATTTTCAATATCAACTTTGACAAGAAAGATGTATTTTTTGCTCTCGAATGACTCAGCCTTAGTAAATTAGACCTGTCAAAGTGACTTTCTTAGCATAATAGTTTGCTGTATTTTTGACATCCACTCACTGAAGGAGAGGAGACTTGTATGTAAACAGCTAGAAAAGACAGTTATAAAACAATGTGATCAGTGTTCTCTTCTAAGTGGTACTTGACTTTCTGCATGGCTGTCTCTGGCAGGGGCCAGCACCTGGATTCTTTCTATTATACCTGCAGCCAGCTCCCCTACCATTGTCCTAGTCCTCTTTCCATCTTTTCTCTTCCAAACCCTAGCCTCCAGGCTAGACTCTCTCTCCAAGCTTTGTCTGACTGAGCTACTTCCTTGTCTGTAAACTTCCATTGCTTTCCTGTATTTATGATCCCAACCTGTTCAGGAGGGTCTTCCCTGACCTAATTCTCTTGGATTTCCTAGTCAAGCCACACCTCCTGCCTCCTCTGTGCTAATCAGAACAGGTATTTCTCTTGGCTACAATCACAACTCAGCAGTTTCTATCACATGCACCCCAGTAGGGTACTGGGATTATGATGGGTTTCGATCTTCCCCTCCTGGGAGGGACCACAATCTAATTACAGCAGGTCTATAACAGAGCTGAACATTTCTTTCAGAATTGTTCCTCTACTTTTCATTGAAATTTTGAGGGGAAGTGTGTGAGACTACCCTGAAGCAGAGGTACAAAGAAAATATCCCCGGGATAGAAATTGGGTCAGCATTTTAGGTCTCATTCTACAACCTATTTCTCATGGCCAGGGCATGGGGGGATGATGCTCAAGGTTGCACCTTCTCTGTCTCTTATCTGTGGACCCAGAACATGGCGCTAGTACTTCATAAACAAACGGTTGCACTCTTCCTTCTTGGTCCACTTGGGTGAATAATTTTTAATTTTTTTCTTTTATATTACATCTTTATGAATTCTGCTTCCACCAGTGGACGCAGGTAGATCTTCTGATGCTGTTGTCAGCGTCTGTGATTCATCGCATGCTGAACTGGATATTTCATTATTTCACTAGAGGCCCTCGATGTGAGAACTGGCTTCCGTCCATGGCCCACCACCTCTGGGCTACTTATAGAAGGTCCCATTTTCAAGATATATATGCAATGACCTGCTCTGTGTATGATGTGACAGAGCCATGCAATGTTGGAGAGGTCTCCTGGGACAGTGCAGGCACATGTGCAAATACCATTTTCTCCCCTTCTTCCTCAGGCACCCCGATGCAGGGGCCTGACTAGAAAACAGAAGACAGGGCTGAGGAGACAGTCATAACCCTCTCATAGAACCTTGGAAAGCCAGGCTTCATTCAGTTCAAGTGCTGTTGGGTCCAAGGGACTCAGGTCACTCTCCCTCCTATCTTGAATATTGTTCCTCTCCTGCCCACATAGCAGCCTATCCTCTGCCTTCCTCTGAGATGCTCACTTTCCTCTCTAGTTCCCTTGGTCCAGTGGTACAGAGCCAGCTCAGATGGAAAGTGCATTTATGAGAGATGATGGGCATCATTGGAAAGGATGAAGCAAAGGAACCCTCAGAGAAGCCTTCATTGATAGAAGATATACATATAATAGTACAGACACACAAATATACAAATGCACATGCACCCACCCACTCACACCAATGCACAATCATTCTTGCTCCCACAACTCAGATATACACATATACCCATAGCACACACTTTCACACATGTGCATGCACTCATGTGCACACAGTTCCACACAGGAACATAAACTGGTACACATGTTCATGCATACAGCCAGTCTTGTATTTGAAGCTCTGGACCCTGGGGATTGGCAGCCACCACTTTTCCAACACTTCAGTTGGCCATCCTCTGCCCAAATGCTTCATTCTCCAGGAGAGATGGATACGGCAGCTTCTTCTGCCACCTTCACAGGCCCAGCATGAAAGTGTCCAGTTGTGGGGTTGATTTCTGCTGTATTTCATTTAATGATGATCTGCATCTGTCAGCAAATGAATCCTCGCTAGAAAGAAGCAGAGGATTCTTTGATTGCTCTAGTATCTCATAGGATGACTGATGATGTGGCCTTGTTACAACACTTGGTGCCACCTTGGAGCTTGGACCCTGGGCTTCTACAATGACTGATAACTACTGAGAATGATCAGGGCTATGTGTACCCAGCTTCATTGGTTGTTGCCCAGGAAATGAACCAGAAATGGCGGGTTGCTTCTCACTCTAAGGATATCAAGAAGACAAATAGTGCAGCCCTTCCTAAGCCATTGTATCACTCCTAGAGATGTAGTCAAGAAACTGACTTGAGCACATAACTCTTGGTCTTTTACTTTCTGTATCATGAAAAACCATTTTTGTTTTCCAATTCAAACATCTTTCCTATAGCTGTCTTAGAAGCATATACAAGGGTTGTGTGTGTGTGTGTCTGTGCGTGATTAGATTGACTGAGCTTTTTTGCTTTTATTTTTATTGTTGTTCTTTCAATTCAGGGCCTCATTCTCCTTTTCCCCCTAAGGCTTTACAGGAATGTCATCTAAATGTAGCCTAGTCATTGTGAAAAGATTGAAGTCTGAGTTCTCATTCTGCTGTATAACATATGTTTGCATGGACAGTACACCCTCAAGCCTTCTGGAAGACTGCATGACAGAAGTTGGGTGTGAACAGATTGTAAACCAAAGGTTGAAAATGCTCACTTAATCTAAAGTGACTGTGTTTTCATCCAGGTCTTTGAAGTCCATCAGGATAAGCCTTCTGCTACCTTTGTGTAGCAAAAGCCCATTTCTGGGAGGGTTTGTGTAGCCAGAGCCATTTCTGGGAAGGGAGACTTATCCCAGGATGTTGTCTCGTTTGAGTAGGCTTCCCAGAGTCCTGACCTGGTTTATTTACATAGCCTGACCTTTCAGACTTGAAAGCTGTGCAGGGTTCAGTAAGAAACTGAGTTCCTTTCCAATAGGTTTCTAGATGGCTGTATGCTGACTAGGGACGTCTGAAAGGCCACAGTTGCCATTTGAAAAAGGTAACTTTGTCAGGTGCCTTACCAACTCTAAGTACCAAGTCCCTTCCAGTTGTTCCTAATCACCAGTCAATCCTTTCAAAGCCAGTGGGAGGAACACTGTTGCAAGCTCAGCCCTGACAAAGGGCCCCTATTTCTTGCCTTGATTTTCAGTCTAGTTTGCTGTATGTCTCCATAGAGATATTTCTCATTTCTCCTTTTTTCTTCTAAAACAAGCAGTGAATGTCCTTAGTTGTGAGAAGAGACCAAAAGACCAAAATTGTTCTGTTTTTGAGAGACATGTTGACACTTATTCCAGAAAATTCCTTTTGGTGATTAAATATCATAGGCAAACAAGCTGCTTTAATTTGCTAGAGTTTCTACAATAAAGTTCTCTGGACTAGGTAGCTTACACATCTGTTCTCTATGGCACAACTCTGGAGGCTGGACATCTTGGTATGTAGAAAGCCATCTTTGCCTTGTTTCTTCATGTCATCTTCCCTCTGCATGTATCTGCCTCCAGTTCTTTCCCTTTTATCAAGACACCAGTCGCAGCAGAGTGAGGCCCACCATAATGACCTCATTTTAACTTGATTACCTTGGATAAACAACATAGCTCCATAATCAGTCACATTCTGAAGGCCCTAGGGGGTTAGAATTACAATATATTCTTACCCAGTAAATGATGAAGAAGACAATTCTGCCCCCAATTGTTAGCTCTCTGAGCCTCGGCCTAAACGGAATCACTTCTAGCTCAGCTTTATGAAGCTCATCCCATTCTCAAGGACCCTGGTGTCATTTTGAGTGCCTACTTCAGAAAAAAAGAAAGGGCAAAGGTTTTGCTCTCCAGGGCCAAAAACAGGTTTGGAAGGTGACTTGGGGGGAAACCACAGACATTCAGAAAGGAGACAAAGATGTGGCTCTGAATGAATACAAAGGGGAAGAATTCAGTCCAAGGGAAGTGCTAGAAAGGGTCTGGGGTCAAGAAGATGATGGGCAATATTGTCACCATTTTGGGAAATCAAAATCAGGGACTCTGTTCTATAGCATAGCACTGAGCTTTCCAAAGCTCAAATCCAGAATGAATGCAAATGTTATCCCTTTAGATGGCAAATGCTCTGCCCACATTGGAAGGAACTCTCTGAACAGCTATTAGGCATTCCTGGGCTCTTTAGTCAGGTGAATGAATTTCTTCTGATTGGGATACCAAGAAACACCTAGGAAGGTTCTCCGCAGAATCTGCTGCTCCCTCTTTGGACTCGCCTGATGTCTGGACTCTTCCCACAGAGCAGAGGTAGCTGTCCATCTCTTCCTAATGATACAAAAAACCTGGAAACTATCTCTCCTAGGCGCCTAGCCCTGCTTCCTTGGAGATAATCGCCTTCGTCTGTGATTAAGCTTACAGTGTTACTAGATCATTATGCCCATGTAATAGGACTCAAACCACAGAAACAGCAACATGGAAATGTGCTTCTTGTTTACTGCAAACGAATTTGAAAATCAATTGAAAACATTTCTCCCAAATGTGCTGCACAGTCGTTGAGATGATAGCTTTTCTCTACTAACCCACAACAATGCCAAGCCCTTCTCCTTGGCAGGAGTGCGGTCTAAATTGAGAAACTAAGCAGTCCTCGGGAACAGCTGAGCCCCCGCTCTAATGGCTCTCCCGGTTTTGTTGCTTTGCCCTCTGGGAGAAGCTAATTCAAAAACCTCTTATTCTCTCGGGAATGAAACTGGATTTTCTCTGTTGTCTTCACTTCTCTCCTGTTGTGGCCATTTAGGATGGCATAAGGTGAGCATAGCCCCTATACCCTATATGGCACCACAAAACCAAACCAGCAGATACAGCCAGGCTTTCAGTGCCAAAGAGATGGCTCTGGATGGGGCGAGAGGGGTTATCTCTGGGAAGTTGTCAGTTTTAATGTGTCTTAGCATCTGGCAGGTACCAGAGTGTTCCTTACATTCTTCATCCCCCAAAACATACACTTGTGCATACATTAAGGGGAGACCCAGGGTAGAGCAAGTTTGTGGTAACATAGGTCCAATCATGTAGCTGATAAGGTCCCTGGTTGCTAAATCTCAGTAACCAAGCAGCCATGGTAAAAGGCAGATGGGCAAAGCATTTGCAGTCTGAAGGGATCACATTTGAATTCGTTCTGTATTTGACAGAGACTGGGGTAGACAGGTGTTCCCAGACACCATTGTCCTTTACAGGTTGTGTTGGCCCAAGACTGGAAAATGTGTTCATTCTCCTAATTTAAGTTAACCTTAACATTGACCAAAGGCCAGTGTCATAGTTACTTTTATATTGCTGTGATAAAACACCATGACCAAGGCAACTTACAGAATAAAGGGGGTTTTAATTAGGCTTATTTTCTGGAGTGCTAGTGTTTATGATGGCACAGTGAGGTCATGGAGGAAAATGGCTGGAGCGAGAGCACAAACAGAAAATGGCACAAGTCTTTTGATACCTCAAGACATGCTTCCTCCTGAAAGGTCATACTTCCTAATCCTCCCCTAAACAGCCACCAGTTGAACAGCAAGTATCCAGATATTTGCTTCTGTGATGGCAATTCTCATCGAAAACACCACAGCCAGGCTTCCTTCGGGTGCTTCACAACTGTCCTTTCTTTTTATTAGCATATATCCTCTGTACAAAATTGTGTATTTCATTATGATATTTACAGACTTATATCATCAACTGTGGTCATATTAACTCACCCCCATTATTCTCCCTTGGGTCCCCCCTGCATTGGTCCCCTTCTTCATCCCAGTTACTTTTATTTTTGTGGTTGTGTGTACATATATATTCTGCATTCTCGTGGTTGTGTGTACATATATATTCTGCATACAAGAGAATATGCAATGGTTTTCATTCTGAGTCTCGCTCAGCTTTCCTACATGATGGTCTCCAGTTGCAACCATTTTAACATACGTGACATAATTTTGTTCTTCTTTCTGGTTGAACAATACTCCACTGTATATGTACACTGCCTTTTCTTGCCTGTCAGAAATGTAAGATTGTGGTCTCTCAGCTCAGGATCCTCTTCTGCAACATGTTCTCAAAACGTAAAAACAGACTCCATCACAGTCTGGTTCCTCTGTGAGCAGGCAGATTAGATGCCCTGCTAGGAATTCTAGGAACTCATGACACTGGGCCTGCCTGTGGACAGTGGGCACTGGGTAGATGCTGCCTAGGTAGAGACAAAACTATTTAAACAGAGTAACCTAATTTGTTGGGGTGTCGCTGTGATTGAACGCAAGTGTCTTGAATGAGTTTTAGTTTAAATTGAAATCGCATTTGTAATGTCTGGGGATAAGGTTTTAGAAATAAAGGGATAAATTAGGTGGTTCGTGATTTGTGTGAGGATCCTGTTAGTTCAGACTTGCTGTCTGTTTACTGCAGGTGGTTGTTTGTTTTACTCATATTCGTCACAGCAGACTGAGGAGAATATGCTTCTGACTGAAAATGTTTTACAGAGCCAGTTGCCTTTGCCATCAGTTTATGTCCTGTTCCCACCTGTTTGGTATGCCAGTGGCTGCTATTCTTGGGAAAGCAAGAAACAGAAAACTCATTTTAAAGAGTCAGTTCTTTAACCTCAAACATATTCATTTCTTTTAGAAAATACAGGCAAATTAATCTGACAAGTGGATAGAGGCCCTCCTAAGTCCAGCTAGGAAACAAGGGTCCCATAGGTAAAAGGTACTCTGTAACCCACCTCAAGAGAAGGAATGAGGATATTTAACTTGCTGGGGAAGAAGCCTCCAAGGCCTCCTTCCATGTCCTAAGAACAGCAATGGGGAAAACCCTTCAACTAACAGCTCTGAGATCATCGTCCCACCCCAAGATTTGCCTGTGCCAAGGAGGTGCTGCAGGCAGATAGCACTGGGTGCTGGCATAATCCAGACTGGACTTCAGAACCAACAGCCCAGCAATAAGAAGTTAAATACAAGTAGGTGTTCTCGAAGTCAGGTTTGCTGGAGAGAGGCCTTAGGTGACACAGAGGTGTGGTGTTAATAGCCAGGCACCAAGTGTAGGTATGGCTCTCAGACCAGCTGCTTTTCTTTTCGGTCTCCCGATGACAGAAAGGCCTCTTATCTTGAGCCAGTGCTACTTATCTGTAAGCCTCTAAGTTTTATCATGTCCATTTTATCAAAGTGAATGGCCGAGGTCCCAGCCAGCCAGACACCAGAGGCATGCTTAGACGAAATATCATGATTTAGGCTTCATTGTCCTTCTTTGTATCACAGGAGATATCAGTATTCCGTTTGAACAATAATAGGAAGTTCCCTTTTAAATTAAATTTAAGTAAAACCAGTGAGTCAAACTGAAGAAAATTTGCAAGTAAATCATAGCACAAATGTAAGCATAAAAAGTCTGGAATGTGGAAATCTCTGGAACACAGGATTCTCCTGAGCCTGATGTTATGCAAAAAAAAAAGCTAATGGAGGAAGCATTTATGAATTAGACAGTTGAGAGAAAACTTACATCCAGGATAGAGAAAATTCTCACAAATCCATAAAAGGCAGATAAATAACTCAATAACAGGCAAAGGACTACACATTTCTCCACAGAAGAGATACATATCTAATGAACATACAAACATTTAGTATCAGTAACTGTGAGGTCCAAGCTTGGATACAAGAACAGAGGAAGGAGAGTCTCAAGAGGCTGGGAAGAGTCCTAAGTGGATAAGATAGACTCTGTTCACCGGCACCCAAGCTACTAGGCAGGCAGACACCTGCAGACACCCAGACATAACCCAGTGTACTCAGGCTACACACAGGCAGTCAGTCACAGGCACACATGCAGATGGGCACAAAGGCCACAGGTTGTCACACACAGGTATTGTCAAAGGTCAAAAGGGGAAGACCTCTGCTCTGAAGGCCGTATGTATACAGAATCACACAACAGTGGCATTTTAGTAGAAATGGTTGTATAATAGTTATCATAGCTTCATTTGGGGTTCTCCAGATATTTGAAGTTAGCCATGTTTTTGCTAACTCATGTCATGTCCCTCCCTTGTTAAGCATTAGTAATCCTGTCCTATGCCTAATAACTGTGTCCATGCCATGGCGTTTAAAATTAAACAGAAGCTATGCATTCTGATGCCTTCGCTAGCCATTATGGAAATACAAACTCCAAGCAAAACTACGATAATATAGTACTTTATTGCATGACCCTTTCTTGAGAGATGCGGACAAAAATCTATTTATGCCACATAGGGTACCAGTGGCAAAGAAATGATTCCATCCAAACACATCTCAGTGAATTAATATATTTATTGTACGTATAAGTGATCACCCAAGAGTTGTATCACCCACCGATGTTGGGCAAAATCTGCAGAGATGGAGTCAGCCCTTCAGCTAAGCTTCCACCTCCTATTTACTCTGACTGTCACTGCTCAAACACAGCTGGAACAGGATTATATACATCTAAGGGTAAGGTGCAGAAGGAAACAAGCGGCTAGAATCTCGATGAGGGTCTCCTGGACCCCCTCCTCAAAATAATCCTAAAAGGCCCCGTCTTGTGAAGGCCTTATGTAGGTATGCACAGCTGTTCTGATTTCAAGATGGCAAACTGCCATACCATGTCTGGAGGATGGTGTTCTACTACATATTACATGCTTACTAAAATGGATATAACTTTTAGAAAGAATAATAAGTGTGAGACTCTGAAGGATTTGGAAACCTCATACACTTCAGGTAGGAATGCAAAATGAGACAGTAACATTGGAAAACAGCCTGACCTCTCTTTAAAAACAAACATGCTTTATAACCTATGGCTAAGAAACCTCACTCCTACGTATGTAATGAGGAGAACTGAAGAGCATCCATGCAAAAGTGTGTACACAAATGCTCATGGCAGCATTATGCACAGTAGAAAAGAGAAGCAAAGAAAACATCCATTAGCAGATAAATGAACAAATGCATAACCTTTTTTCAGTTGTAAAAAGAATAAAGTGTTGGTACATAGCTCAACACAGAAGCTTTGATATCGTCATGCTAAGTAAAAGAAGTTAGACTAAAAGACAGCATACATAATGCCATTTATATAAACTATCCATAAGAGGCAAATAAGCTTAGGAAGAATGTGGATTCGTATCTAGTGGGGAATCAGGAAAGTCAGCTTAATGGGCATACACTTTCTTTTGGGGACAATATAAATGTTCTGGAATATAGTAGTTAGCAACCTGTGAACAGATTAAAATTATATTTTCAATGGATGGTATGTGACCTACCTGTAACTGAAGAAATGTGTGCTTGGTACTAGCCTTTTCCATTCTGACCTCTGAACTTTTTTGTTCCTATATCTTGCCTTCTAGAGCTAGACTGACCTTGAGCTTTATAGATTTGGAGCTGGAACAGCAACCAATTACATACCAGGCCTTAATTTCCCCTTCTTTAGCAATGAAGGAAACAAACTACTGGAGAATTTTGGCAAGCTCACATAATTTCATGGTTTAAAATATGGGTTTTGGTGCTAAATCCACTGGGGACAGAATTCTAGTTTCTACTTCAAGTCTGTGTGACTTGGACAAACACTTCAGCTTCTATGTCAATTCAGGGAAATGTCAGCACCACCTCCCCAGTACAATCGTGAGAATTAAATGGAAAGTTCTTTAGATAGAGCCTGACACACGACGGCTGCTTGATAAATGGATGCCTCAGACAATGACTTTCACCAGCGATAGCCTCATGTGATCACCTCCTTCTTCCCATCTAAAACTGTGTATACTATACCTGACTCTGGAGCTTGTAACACAAAGGGGGAAAGTTATTCTGTTGTGGTAGAGATTTTGTTCAAGAGAGCATGACTCCACAAGCCTAAAATGTTATTTCCTGAATCTGAATCCCTCTATTTCCAGCTAAGCTCTCTGCAGTGGAGCCTGTCTGGCCCAAATGCCCAAGAAAGGGCCCTTACAAGCCAACCAAAGCTGGAAAGGATCCTGCCTGTGTCTGACATGTACACAGTCTTGGCTTTCCCATGAATTTGGGGGGAAATCTGTGCTAAATGGTGCCTGGAGCTCTTCTGGTTCTGACGTCCTTGTTGCCAAGCCTCTCTGTGGACCATCCTCGCTGCGTGCTAGTACTTGTGTGATGACGAGCCCACTTGTGTAGCTCTCATTTGAACACTCACTTTATCAATGAATCTCTAAGGTACAGCAGAAGTGTTTGGGGCTCTGCTGAGGTTCCATTCAGGAAAAAGTGATCCCTTGCTGAAGAGAATATATTTAGATGCTGACCTAAATAGGATTTGATTTAGTGCCTCTTTGCTTGCAAGCAGGTGCAAATGTGGTTCTTTTCTTTTAAAAT
>LOJH01040333.1:881-15521 GCA_001685095.1 Ellobius talpinus
TAAGGGAAGGGATGGGGATGAGATTTTTATAAGTATCTCATCTCAATGACTCCTTAAAAGATATTGGGAGAGGATGCTTGAAAAGATGAATATTTTCCCTTTGAAAACAGAGTATCAACCTAATTTCAAAGACCAATAGAGCATTATTCAAGATGTTAAATGTTTGAACTCTTCTTTTAAAATTTCAGGATGTTCTAGGAAATTGAAACTATAAATTATTATTCCACTAAGGATACTAAAGTTTGATTTAAGAAAATAAAAAACTTACGGGGCGGTGGGTGATAGCACAAACCTTTAATCCCAGTAGGCATAGGTAGGTAGATCTCTGAGTTCAAGGCCAGTCTTGTCTATAGAATAAATTCCAGGACAGCCAGGACTACACAGAGAACCTCTTGTCTCTATAAACAAAAACAAACAAACAAAAACAAAAAAGAAGAAAACTTTATTTGAAATACCATTTCCAATTATTTGGAAGTGACAGTTTCAGTGGCTTGGGAAATGACCAAAAGGATGTAAATAAGGGAAGATGGCAAATGGGAATGCCAAGAATAGTTGGTGTTGAAGCACCATCCTGGTACCACAGACATTAGCCCTGGGGTCAAACCTGCTTAACTCCTCCATTAATGATCTGGAAGAAGGAAGATTCAACAAGTTAATTAAATCTACAGAAGGTCCTTTCAGAAACTTAAAAATACTAAGAAATAATAGACAAAGACCAGAAGGTCAAGAGCTACGATAGCTGTGGGCACAGAAGAGCACAATTAAATTTGGAAGGGATAATTGTAATTGAATACATTTCATACCATGAAAGGGGACTTAAAGTACAGTTAGTTAATAGTGTGCAGGACATAGGAGCTATTGGAAGTCCTGCAGGTTGACGAGAGACTTATTTAGCGACTGGAACAGGACTTTCTGAATTCAGAAATAAATTAATTTAATAAAAGAAAATGTGCTTTTTAGTGAGTTTTTATTTATTTTTGTTAATACATAAATGAGTTGGTTAGTTTCCTTTAAGAATTTGTATAACTTTCAGAAGTAATTATATTCTAGCATGGTATAGAGATTACAGAATCATAAATACGTGTTCATGTATTCATGAGGTCAAGTTCAGGGGAATGATGGGAAGATTACAGCATGGGGAGCTACTGAGATGGGACCCACTAATGTAGTGGTTCTCAACCCTGTAATACTGCTCCTCATGCTGTGGTGACCCCAACCATAGAATTTTTTGTTGTTACTTCATCACTGTAATTTTATTACTGTTATGAATTGTAAATATCTGTTTCCCCTATCATTCTAGGTGATCCTTGAGAAAGGGTTGTTCCACCCTCAAAGGGGTCACAATCCATGGGTCTATTTGTAGTTTGAGAACCACTGAACTAAAGGAAACTATTGGAATGAAGGTGTTAGGTGCAGTGATATTTCATTTGTATTTTAATTAATAAAGCTTGCCTGAAGATCAGAGAGTAAAACAGCCATACTGACAAGCCTTACGGACACACACCTTTAATCCCAGTATCCACACTAGTTTGCCATAGAAACCGGGCGGTAGTGGTGCACACCTTTAATCCCAGGCCTAGAGAGGAATATAAGATGGGAAGAGACAGTTTTCACACAGTCTCATTCTGAGATTCCCGGAGGCAGGCAAAGAGAATCCTGTTGAGGTCTGAGGACAGTAGAGCTAACTCAGTGAGGGACAAGTGGTACCCAGTAGATCAGAAAAATAGCAGGATGGGAGAACACACAGGCAAAATGCTAATCATATATTGGAGAATCTCAGCACTTTACTTAGTTGACAGCTTTAATTCTACAGGACGAGACGTCCCCCAGCATAAAGAAACAGGAGCCTAGGAAATGTCAGAAAAGTCACTAAGGTCAAGCTTATACAAACTCAGGGACTGGGCTGTGTTACATGGTCCCCATAGAATATTAAGCTAGAGGTGCAAAACACATGTATATATAAATTTTGTTCTTTCTATTGGATTTTATAGACTAAATCTAAGCAGAAAAAATACTTTCTTCTGGGATTGGTAGTGACAGCTGTCCTGACAGGTAAAATGTGTGAGCAGAGGTCATTCTTCAATTTGCAACAACTACAAAAATTGTCTTAAAAAATGTGTTCATGATGCCTTGGTGAATTGATTGCTAGTCTTGGGAGTTGAAATACCTTAGCTAATTAACATACAGCAAGCATTAAAAAATTGCATCGTGCTTGACCTGGCTACTGTTACTGATAATAGAACCCTGGAACTGCACCTTTGAGAGGTGATAATGCATGTTTGAATATTCAGATATTATACATGCTCAAAGATAATATTGAAAGTTTATCTGTCTATCAGCTGATAAGAAACTAGAATTACTGGTTTCATTGCATAAGCCACTCAGCCATGAGTTTGAATAGGACACTGGCCTTGTTTAGTTATCATGATGTGTGATCATTTAAAGGAGTTAGAAAGAATTAATAAAATGTATTGTTTTGTTTGGAAACAGTTAAGATGGAAAAATACGTTCACAGTGTGTGGGCAGAAATCATCACATTTTTGGAAGTGGGAAGCCGGAAAGATGGACATTTACATGAGAGGGTCAACCAATGAGGGAGAGACAGTCACACAACAAGACTGTGCTTGGGGCTCGATGTTGGAGCTTCCTGCTCTTCTTTCTTCATGGCATTAGAATTCCTCAGTCCCCTGAAGACTGAGTGCCCAGGTGAGGCTGGCTCTGTGCTCATAACAGAAGGAAGCCGGTTTGAACTGAAATGCAACTGCATGGAGGAATGCCCATCGTCCCTTCTAGAGGCAGACCAAGTAGATTCTGAAATTCCCTTCAGAGAAGTGGCTGAATATTTTTTCTGACTTGTAAACTTATGTTTAGCCAAGTAAAATGCATAGAAAGAAGGCAAAGTTTCAGTTTAGGGATGAGAGATCTAAAAAAAATCCTTCTATCTTTGCCTATAAAGACTGGAGCTCATGTTGTCCACTAAGAAAATACTGGAAGAATTTATCCATGACATATTGGAATCATATCTGTAACTGTAGTAACAACAACAATGATTTTTCTGTCATTCAGTACCATAGGAGAAATATCACAGGCCATTCCATAGAGGATAGAGCCCTGGAAGCCATGAAATATTAAAGGTATAATTCTACTTTTTGACATCAGTTGAAATTACAGTAGTCTCTCTGAAAATAACACCTGAATTGAGTTTCAAATATGAAGAAGGGACTTGAAAAAAGTAACAAGAAAAGCCACAATCAATTTTCAAACTCAACCAAGTTCGAGAATTTATTAAGTAAAACAAACAAAAACATTAGCTAAGATGACAGCAAGGCTGAAGAGACCAGATCAATCCATGGACACATTAAATGTCTTTTCAATACTGTCTTCAATCACAGGAGCAAGTAGCTGGAGGTTTGCCTGAAGCAGTTTTCACTTACATGTGCTAAAAACAAAACTGCCTTCATCACATAAATGACTTTTTGCCCTGGTGACTTGTCGTCGAGATCTCTGTACCCCAGGAAGCCATTCATTCCTATGGGCTTGCCCATCGCACAGGAGAAGAAAAGTCTATAAGGAACCAAGATCGTAGGAGGCAGTTATGGGTGTGGCTGCTTCCTAAAGATATTTCCTAACACCAGCAATTGAATTTGTCACGTCTGTAGCCTGTCTTAGTGCATTCATAGGTAACTACTTAGATTTGTTAAGAACAAATGGCTTCAGAACTCCAGACACAGGGCAGAAACTGACAGATAATTTCTAAAGTATAGACTCAAGTCCACAGGAACTGGCAGTAAGGACAGATCCTCATGTATTTATTTGTCCCACACATGACTTCCTTCCTGAAGTTTATTGAGTATTGAGAGGCAATGGCAGGGCAGTGATGAGACCAGTACCTGCACTCACACATGCCAAGTACATTCTATATAAACTATGTTAACACTTCCAGGTCATCAGAAGTCAAGGGAGATGAGAAAGACACATTAAATCCTTATTAATGCATGAATGGAGATCAATCAATTGTGTAGGATAGGCATAAGGAGCCTGGGTAAGGTTTTCGAGGGGGAATGTTGCCTTCCATTTCTTAGAAGAAGGATCAGCAAAATTTTTGTAAATGACAGTCACATGGCTCTAATCTTAAAGACTGACTCAGAGACATCTATCTCAAGAAGAGAAATATTGTAGGCACAGAAAGGCGAGTAAGATTCTGTACCCTGCAAACTGCAGGGCATGCCTTGGGGAAGACAAATGCCCTGGCTTCAGAGCAAGGCTATGGTTGTGCTTATTTGTATTAACCCCAGCTGTCCAGGAGTAGTTAATCCTCACCCTCTGTGCTGCACACCGTTGGTCATCATCTGTACTCTTGCTCCTGCGAATTCAATCTATTCTATTCGCAGTAATATTCTCTTTCTACACTTCCTCATACAACCTTCTCATGCATCCCATGTTTTCATACTTGAATATGTTCCTCTAAACATGAGTTTCTAAATGGGAGAGGCATGGAACTATACTTTATATAGGTGGTGCGGTTCTATATATTTTACGATAACTCAATTTCCCTGTTTTTGTTTAAATATAAGGTTTCAGTGGGTCGTCTGATGTATTTAAAGTCTGCTGGCTCATCTGATACACTCTTCATACAGTGTTTGTTTCCATCACGGTTTCTCATGTGAATTGTATTTGCCTAAATACTGCCAGAGTGCAAAACAGCTTGAATCAGATCACAGTCTACAGGCATTGCTGGGTTGGGTGGGCATGGTATAAACGTGAGCCTGCTCACAAGAGCCACCATGGCTCTTTCCAACCTTGCATGGTAGATGATCATTTGTCTGCCTGCCTGCCTGCCTGTCTTTCTGTCTGTCTCTCTGTCTCGCTCTCTTTCTCTCTCTCATTTATCTACCAAGTATTTATCTAGTTATCATGTATTTGTTATTGTCATGTAATTATTTATTTATCAGTCTCTCATCTCTGTCTCTTATCTATTTAACATATAATCTCTCACATCTCTATCATTTGCTATTTACACACTAAGTATCATTTATCTACTTACGTATCTATATGTCATCTATCATTTGTCAGTCATCTATCAGTCATCTCTCATCTATCACATATATTTCTATCTGCCTATCACCTATATTTATTTATATATAATATATTACATATGTCATAATCTTATATCTATATTTTATAAATACCTATTTATATAGATATATAATTATACATTATACATATAAATATGTAATAGACTGTTGTTTAGTTTTGATTTCACTAAGTCAAAATGTGTCTAATTTTCTATTTCCCAAATGTTACTCTTATTCTTCTCTTTATGCCTGAGACTGGTGCATAGGATTGTGTAGATGGACTGCAGTGGAGAGCAGCATAGGTGGTAGCAATGGGGCATCGCATCTTGTTCTCTAAAAAGATCAGCAGCTTCTTCATCTACTTTGTCTGTTGTGAGATTTTGACATTTCACGTCTTGTGTCAAAGTTCTGTTCCTTTGCAGAGCTGTTGAATTTCATAGGGCACACTGAGAGCCATACACTAACAAAGACTACAGCAAGTATTAGACTGGTGTCATTGGACAAAGTGCAGAAATGAGCTTCTCAGTAAAATGTCAGTGTCAGTTCAAAGAGGTGGAAATAGGCTTAGAGGGTTGTTGCCTTTGCTATCTTTAGTGCTTTCAATGACCCTAACCATTGAGAATATTTGGGTATAGAGAGGGGGATAATCTTGAGTTGAGGGAGGGTAAAGCATAATCAAAATATATTATATAAAATGTTTAAATAAATGTAGAAAAATAGATATTTAAATAGCAAAACATTTGCATTTTAAATAGAGAAAAAGGAAAGAAATCAAAATAACTGGCAATTTTTACACCAAGAGAGAAAACTCTACTCTGACTTCTGCTTTACTATTTGATTATACCACCCCCACCTTGTGTGTGTGTGTGTGTGTGTGTGTGTGTGTGTGTGTGGTGTAGCAATAAGATAAAGACAGCATGTTCACAATATGTTCCCACAATGGTATCCAGCTGTGTTTTCATTTCTGCAGAGTCTCCCATTGGTGTGGCTGAAGAAGTAGGCTAGGCTGGATTCCAGCAAGCTCCAGGACCCACCTGTGTCCACCTCCCTGGCACTGGGACTGTCAGCATGTGCATATCTTTACATGATGCTGGAAAGACTCTGGTCTTCGTGCTTGTCTTTCAAGATCTTTACTGACTATATCCCCTGATCCCTCTTTAATCATAATAAAATATTGTAAAATGAGAGACAGATGTCGTTTAACTCCACCTCTTTCTAAGTCATCTAAATTTAGACATTGCTGTGATTTAAATGTTTTTTTTACTTTAGGATTTATATATTGTGATTCTTACCCTAAACACATGACTTGAAGAGTAAATGATACAGTCGCACAATAAATGTGCTTCTGTAAAAGCAAGAGCCTACCTTACTGTACGTTCCAAACTACATTAGAGTGACAGATAGATCTTCCCCATTCGTCCCACACATCCTGTAAGTTTGTCTTCAGTGTTTCTGCCTCTCTAAGTCTCCACTTGCTATCTACCCATCAGGAGTTACCCTCTCATGCCCACCCTCACCCAGTACCAAAGCTGCACTTCTTTTAGGCGGGTCCTGGACACCCGTGGGTTCCGTTTTATGGGAAGTTCGTTGAGCTATAGAGCTACATACACTTGTTTTGGTGAGACAACAGATCTAAGAGAAATCACAAGCTGGCTTGTGGAAGAACTGGAATCGGTGAGAAGCTCAGTGTAAACTAACCATGGCAAAAAGCCATGGTTATTCAGTGGCAGGGTGGATTGGGTACTAGGCTTCATCAGCAGACATATGCCTGTTCTGACAAGGGTTATCTTAACTTACAGTGTCTGGTACACAGCTTATGGTGGTGGAGCAAATGTAAGGCAGTAGGAGCATCTGAGAGCTCACATCTTCATCTGCTTATAGCAAACAGTGATAGAGATCTCACTGGGAATTGTATGAATCAGATGTTTTTTGAAACCTCAAAGCCCATCCCCAGTGGTGTGCATCCTCCAACAAAGCCCCAACTTCTCATCCTTCCCAAATTGTTCCAACAACTGAGGACCAAGCATTCAAACATATAAGCCTATAGAGGCCCTTGTCATTCAAATCATGACACACATACTGAGTACTGTCTGATAGATTTGAATGCAAACATTTGTGTGTTTTTGCTGAATTAAGAAATAGAATGGAGTCTGGAGAGATGGTTCACTCAGCAGTTTTGAATGATTCCTGTTATTCCAAAGGATCTAGGTGGGTTTAGTTTCCAGTACCCATATGTTAAATCTGGTTTGAGAATGCCCACATCTGGCCTTTGTGGGTATGCATGTGGTACACATAGAGGCACACAAGTATACAGATATACATTAAATAGTGAAACATAAATAAATATGTTTCTAAAAGGAATAGGATGCCCATAAACAATTTCCCCCTCTGTGCTTGTAAGAGAACCAAAAGAAAGAGATACTGAGCAACTCGCTTCGTGGTTAGATAGGTGGAAGTTTGCAGGTTAAGGCTGTGAGTTTAGAAGACCTGCCTACAAAGGCCACATCGCAATAAAACCCCACTGTTGTGGCACTGAGAAATAGTATATCTCATCTGTAATATGAGGCGCTGGTGATAGAAGGTGCTCTTGGTAAGGGCAAAGTAGGATGCTGATAATGATGATGGTGGGACTGAGGAGGACAATGGTTCTAAGTAAAGGAAAAGCCAAGTTAGGTATGCTCAGCCTGGCTTGGTTCTCTTTTATCCCTCATTATTTCTTAGTATTATTTTTTAAAATGCATTTTTTGTGTATGGATATTTTTCCTGCATTTATATGCTGCTTGCATACTTCATGTCTACTGAAGCCAGAAGAGGGCATCTGATCCCTTGGAACTGGAGTTATAGACGGTTGTGAGCCACCATGTAGGTGTTGAGAACAGAACTTTGGTTCTCTGCAAGAACATCCAGTATGCGTAACTGCTAATCCAGCATGGCATTGCTAGTGAGTTTCTTGTTCCACAGATGGAATATAATACAATACAATACAATACAATACAATACAATATAATATAATATAATTTCCATGTGCTTCTTTGACAAATTGATTTGTGATTGGATATTACTTTAAAGGAACATCGATTTATCTGTAATTTATCTGTTATTTTGTTTTTGTTTTCATAATTCACCAAGAAAGTCACCTTTCCCATGTGAGGCACAGAGCCCTAACCACGACTCCACCATGCCTCTTTCTGTGAAGCCTTATCTTTTGATCTGCTGGTTTATTTGTTGTTGATATTCTGTCAGGTGGACTCCCATTATCACTTGACATTTATAGTGGGTCATTGTCTTTCTGTGAAGCCTGACTCTTGACTTAGCTATGGCTCTTAGTTCTTCAGTATGGAACCAGTTAGGAAGATATAGCCCTTCCACAGTTCAACTTCCCAGGATTCAAGTGACAAACCAAAATCTGTCCAAATTAATGCCATCTTTTTTTTTTGTCCCTGACTCCAAGATTCACATTGGCTCATGGTCAGCCCTCCCATCTATTCATAGTCTTCCTGTGAGTTACAAGTCATGGCTGAAGCTAATGAGCGCCTGATGGCCTCTGTGTCTCTGCCTATTTCTTGATTTGATGGAATCTTGTGCTCACACCCCCAGTGTCAAGCCATGTCAGAAGGTAAAGCTGGCATGTCATAAATGCACAAAATTTAGATTTTCCCATTTCGTTAACACACTGTCTTTCACCCTCTCCAGTTTTGTAGGTTTGTACTAGTTCTATCTGCTTCCTTTCTGCTTGCCCACTGGTGTCAGAGTGAATGATCCCTGATCACCATGGTACCTGGATGCTGAGGGCAGCATCAGCATCAGGAGACAGAGGCAAACAGAATGCTGGAGTCTGGAGGGGATGTTGGGAGGGCCTGTGTCAGTTAAACAGGAAATAAGACATTTCAGATGCCACAGATAGCAGCAACGGCAAGTTGACAGTGTGTCTTTGAATGTCACAGTTACAGAAAGAATATGGCAATGAAAAGCACCACATTTAGTTCCCATTCCTTTCTTTATACTTAAATTATACAACCCTTTCTATAACAATGGCTGTTAAATCTGAAACATCCTTGCCATAAAGCAATCTTAATAGAAAATACAAATTGTCTTTTCCATGAAAACATAAAAGATTTTGTCGGTTGATAATGTAAGTTATTCGTTCTTTCCTGGGAGGAAAAAAAATATATATTAGGTTATATAAGTCACTTGGAAATCGTAACAGCATCCCAAATATCCAGAAAGAAAGAAGCAGATAAGAAGGGAAGTTGGGAAGACTTTACTTCTTTGACAAATATAAAAAGACAACTTCTTTTCTAAGTTCTTAAATGAAATTGCTTATTTTACAAACTACATAGATAGAGACTGAGAAATGGGGTGGGTAGGGTAAGGTGTATGTGTGGATGGTGTAGGTATATGTGGTGTGTATGGGTGCATCTATGTGTGTATGTGTATGTTTGTGTGCCTATGTGTATATGTGGTATGTGTCTATGTCTGTGTATATATGTGTGTATTTGTATATGTGTGTGTGTGGTATGTATGTGTAAGGGGGAGTCCTGTTTCCATCTATGTGGTCCTTGAAGGTGTCACAAAGGGAAGCAAACCAAATATAGAGATAAGAATGTAACCCTGATGCAGATTGACTCTGTCAACCTGGATTAGACTTTGGGGAGTCTAATAACAGGCAGTGTATTTCCAATATATTTAAGCCCAGTATAATTTGGAAAAAGTTTCCTGGTGTAATACAATCCCATTGCACAAGGAGGCATAAATGCATCAAAACTCAATTCATGGTGTGTGTCATTTCTTCCAAGAAGATGGGTTCTAGAGGGAGGCTATTTGTACTAACTTAAGGTCATAAGGATCTGGCCTGGTCTTCATCATACAAATAGTGTAGAGGTCCTTCAGGCTGTTGTTAGCCCTCTCTGGTCCTGGTTGTGGGAGCTTGGGGGAGCCTCTGCCTATCAGGGCCATTTAGATTACTAACCACTTCTAGTCTTGGTTGTAGGAGCTTGTTACAGCCTGACTCCAACAGATAACACAGATCACCAGGCAGTTAATCACTTCCAATTCTCAGCTTTCTGGATAGAAGAATAGGTTTTTCATCTTTCCCATTGGAAAGACAATCCTGTGTGCTTAACATTCCTGGTTTCTCTGAGCTCTGTGAGTGCAAGGACCTTTGTACTATGTCCCCAATGAGTGTGGACTCACAGATCTTAGTGTATAACACAGGGTGTGCAGAGTGATCATTTCCACTGTGTTTGGTGAGGAATAGATGCAATTTAGTAGGCAGGTGCAGAGCTGCACCAGGAGCATAGCTTATGTCTTCAGTACAGTTTCCACTCCCTTCCTTTCATTTAATGTTTTAAAACAAGAGACGAGTTAGGCTTCCACTTAAATCTTAGAAATGATCTTCAAATATGACACCTATATTAAACATTTATATGTATACTTTCAAACAGCAGGTGTAAGCCTAGATAATTTAGTAGACTTTCTTGTTGGTTCTTGTAGCTGTCAATAAATGGCCAGTGACATCATTGGGTTCCTTGGGTTTCCAGCTGCCATCCTGGTGTCAGCTCAGGCAGAAGGTTCTATTCTGATTTGATCTGGCAGCTGTGTTGAAGAATTCCCTTCTGCTCTCTTCCAGTACTTGGAACATCTCCTTCATTACCATCTCCTGGTCAGCCGTACAGAAGACTTAAGGCAAAGTTCTCACCCACAATATTTTCTTTCACAAGAAGAGATGTAGAGATTTTCATTTTCTCACAAAATTCTGGTTTGCTAATGGTGAATTGTCAAAATTTCAGTTATGAAGCCATGAGGCCTAAACATTTAGGTGTTCTTGTCATATGGACCCCCACCTTTACTAAATCATAGGTTTCCAGATGTCCATGGAGAGAGAAAGACAAGAGCTAGAAGAAAACTATGAACTGCAGAAGATTCAAAGCCAAATTAGTTGGACGTCCCCATTTAAACTTTTGTTTAATTTATTTTTGTGGAGGAGGGCAGAATACAAGCGCTGCGGTTGTTCCTTAGACCCCATCTGCTTTTCCCTCAAACAGAGTGTCTAGTGGCCTCAAGCTCATCAAAGAGGGTAGTATGACTGGCCTAAAACCTCAGGGAGTCTCTGCTCTACCATCCCAGCATTGGGGTTACAGGTATATACTACTATTCTTGGCAGTTTTTATATAAATTCAGGGGATCAAAGTCAAGTCCTTGTGTTCACACAGCAAGCAACTTACTACCTAACTGGAAGTTCCTACTTTTAAAATTCACCGTTCAATAAAGATGGTCTGTATACTCTCATCAATTCCTATATCATCTCACATGATAGGAGGAATACTTTGAAGTGCCCACTTTAACGTAAGAAGAAATCTTCACTTAATGATCTTCCCTTGCATGTTGTATCAGCGACATGCAGAGCCTCCTGAAGTGTCTGAACTGAAGTGTCTGAAACACCCCGATCCCTGTCAGCTGCTGAAGTCACCCTGAGACAGAGCTGAGCACAGCAACTCCTGATCAGAACCCAATGTGAAGATGAAACAGTTAAGAATCATCTGCCTCATTAGCACTGGCTGATTCCTAAAGAACTGAGCAGTAGCTCAGCTGTCAATAGCTATAGGGACCACATTAACATGATGTGGTCGGAGGCGGCTGGTCTACTGTAAAATATGCCCTTTGCCTCTAATGTGGATGTTAAATTGTACCATACAGGATTTATTTTTGTTCCTGTATATTAAAACCCCATTTTATATCCTTCCCCTTCCTTTCATAGACTAGTGGGAATTAATCTCTATCACACAAAGTAGGGGGTCTCCCCAGGATCCAATGACTATTTTGTTGTCTGTATATAGTAGATATTGACTATTATAGTTATGGTCATAGAGCAACTCTCTGTGAATACCAAATATGGAAACTCCATTAGTGGCAGAATCCATCCCAAAGTTCCTTCAGCAAAAATGAGATTTGTTTTCTGCAGACTGATGTTCCCAGGGCAGTGACCCAATCTCAAGGCACAGCAGGAAAGAGGTGGTCAGTCTCTTTCTCTTATCTATTTATATCAGGGCTAACTTGAAGATTAGTCAGCTTTCTTCTGCTGGTGAAATATTGGTCCAAACACTTGGCCTCACACACTGATTTTCTGGGCAGATTTAAAAGAGGTATCTATCTGTGTCATCCAAATAATGTGCCCATTGTCTCTGGGTGTGTGGATCGGATAAAATGGTATTGGTAGATAGTTTTCTGTGATCCATGAGACCTGAGAGAGATACATCCATAATAAAAACTAGAGAATATTAGAATATAATATCAAATAGATACAGGGGTTTTGAAAACAGTGCACACCTGGGTAGAGGAAGTGTCATTTTTTTTTCTAAAACTGAGAGCCATTGTTTAGTCTCCTCTGTGGACCCATCCCTGATACCTCAGTGGAACTCTGAACCACAGGCTGCAACACAGCGGGCCAAGAGGCTGCAACTGCACACAGTGGACCAAGAGAGCAGACCAAGAGAGACCTCAGAGGCTCCCTGAGACACAGACAGTGACTGCACAGAGTAGACTAAAAGCAGCTCCCTAAGACACAGACAGAAGCTGCAAGGACTGGACCAAGAGGCAAAGACACTGTAGACACCAATGGAGGAAGAGATGGGTAGGCACCAATGCAAAAAAACATTCAACAACCTAAAAAACAACATGGCAATGCCAGAGACCCAGTGGTCATACAACAGGAAGACCTGATCATCCTAACTCAGAAGAAGCAGAGGAAACAATCTTAAATATAATTTTAAGAAGATGATAGAGACCCTTAAAGAGGAAATGAAAAATTACCTTAAAGAAATAAAGGAAAAGACAAAAAATGGGGAGAAATAAATAAATATCTTAAACTCAAGAAAACCAACTAAAAGCAAACAAATAGGTGAAGGAAACAGTTCAAGACCTGAAGACTGAAATACAGGCTATAAAGAAAACACAAACTGAGGGAATTTAGGAAATGGAAAATCTGGGTAAACAAACAGGAACTACTGATGCATAATCAAGAGAATACTAGCAATGGAAGAGAGAATTTCAAATGTTGAAGATACTATGAGAAAATAGATTCATCGGTCAAAGAAAACATTGAATCCAACAAATTCTTAACAAAACGTCCAGGAAATCTGGGACACCATGGAAAGACCAAACCTAAGAATAATAGAGATAGGAGAAGAATTCCAGCTCAAAGGCACAGAAAATATATTCAGCAAAATTATAGAAGAAAACTTTCCCAAACTAAAGAAGGATATCCCTATGATCGTACAAGAAGCATATAGAACACCAAATAGACTGGATCAAAAAAAGTACCCTAACCATAAAATAATCAAAACACTAAAGATACACAATAAAGAAAGAATATTAAGAGCTGCAAAAGAAAAGGACCAAGTAACATATAAAGGCAAACCTATCACAATTACACATGGCTTCTCAAAGGGAACCATGAAAGCCAGAAGGGCCTGGGCAGATGTGCTGCAGACTCTAAGAGACCACAGATGCAAGCCCAGACTACTATACCCAGTAAAACTTTCAATCACCATCAATGGAGAAAACAAGACATTCTATGACAAAACCAAATTTAAACAATACATATCCACAAAGCCAGCCATACAGAAAGTACTAGAAGGAAAACTCCAACCCAAGGAAGCTAACTGTACCCAAAAACATAGGCATTAGATAAACTCACAACCACAAAGAAGGGAAACACACAAACACTACCACCAAAAATAACAGGAATTATTTTAACTGGCCATTAATATCTCTTAATATCAATGGACTCAATTCACCTATAAAAAGACACAAGCTGAGAGAATGGATATGAAAGAAGGATCCATCCTTCTGCTACACACAAGAAACACACAGCAACCTCAAAGACAGACATTACCTCTGAGTAAAGGGATGGGAAAAGATTTTTCAATCAAATGGACCCAAGAAAAAAGTGGGTATAGCTATCCTAATATCTAACAAAATAGACTTAAAATTAAAATCAATCGAAGAGGTGGAGAAAGATACTTCATACTCATCACAGGAAAAATCAATCAAGATGAAGTGTCAATCCTGACCATTTATACCCCAAATACAAGAGCACCCACATATGTAAAATAAACATTACTAAAGCTAAAGCTTAAATCACACATCAAACCCCACACACTAATAGTAGGAGACTTCAACACTCCACTCTCGCCAATGGACAGGTCAACCTGACAGAAACTTAACAGAGAAATAAGAGAATTAACAGATGTCATGACTCAAATGGACTTAGCAGACATATATAGAACATTTTACCCAAACACAAAAGAATATACCTTCTTCTAAGCACCTCATGGAACCTTATTTAAAACTGACCACATTCTTGCTAACAAAGCAAACCTTGACAAATACAAAAAAAATTGGAATAACCTACTGTATCTTATCAGATCACTGTGGTTTAAAGTTAAAATTCAACAACACCACTAATTGCAGAAAACCTACAAACTCATGGAAATTGAACAGTGTTCAATTAAACCATCCCTGGGTCAAGGAAGAAATAAAGAAATTAAAGACTTCCTAGAATTCA
>LOJH01040334.1:3188-16834 GCA_001685095.1 Ellobius talpinus
CTGTAGTGAGTCTGCACCCGAAAACACATGAGACCACACTGGTACACAGCCATCAGAGAGGGCCTTCCTCACTAAAATTCCCGCTAACACTGGTCAAGTGCTTTCGTTGAATGAAAAGCTAAACTGCCAAGAGAAACACTGATCCATTCATGAAGGTATCAATGGCTACTACTTTCTAGGCAGGATAATTGTGTCAGAGTGTCCTTCGTCTCCTGTACTCTCAGCTCATCGTCAGATATGTGTAGCTTTGTAACCAACTGTTGCATTGTGGAGACATAATCAGCTGTCAGCTTACCCCAGATAAGGCATCAAACACAGATCAAAGAACAATTCTGCCACCGTGTAGGCTGGTGAACCCATGACCTTATTAGGGTTATTTAAAGGAGCATGTGTCACTCAGACAGCTGCATCAGCCAAAAGCCCAACCCCCATTGGTTGGAAGCGAAGTACCTACAGTTCCCTGTGTGACTTGGAGGCAGCTGCTGCACAGAAATGGCCAGGAAGGGCCCTGGTAAGTCACATGATTTTCCTGTGCTACGCATGAGCCTCTAAGAGGGTATGTTCAACACATTTTAATCTAGTCTGACATCCTCTGTCCTCTGTTTCACTTCTTCACACACTATAGCCGTGTGATTTATCATAACAATACATTGTTGCCATTAATATTGTAATTCATTTATGTAGTTACTTAGTTTGAGACAGGAGGTCTCATGTATCCCAGGATGACCTCAAACTTTCTAGATAGCTGATCAAAGCTGATCCTTCTGCCTCCCCTTCCTGACCACAAGGATTACAAAAGTATATGCCACCTTGCCGCATGTATTTGGGCTGGGTGTCAAGGGCTTTGTACCTGCTAGGCAAGCATTCTACAGTTTGAGCTACATCCTTCTGCCTAACCCATGACATCACACATACCAGGAGTAGGTGAGAACTCTGCCATGGAGCTGCACCTCTACCCCCATTACTGTGTCCTTCAAACACTTGTCTGTGAGATCAATTAAGATTAAGAAAACAGAGAGTCTTGTGTTGTCTCCAATGATTCCTGCCTGGCACTCCTCCTCTCTTTATGCAGAGCTGAGTTCCAGAGCTGTCATTTTCTTCTCCCTGAAGAATTTCCAGCATTCTGTCGAGAGCAGTGGGCTGGCTCCCTTACCCCATGTCTGCCTGAGACAGTCTCTCTCCTCCTCTCCCTACTACACATTCTTAGCTGGCGGTTCCTTCTCAACACTGTAAATACTTGACCCTTCTCTCCTCAGCTCCCATGGCTTCCACAATGACCCTGCCACAACTTCTACCTTTGCTCTTTGCTAAATAAGTAAACCTCCTCTGGCATCTTTGAACATTTTCTGGTCTTTGGTCCTCAGCATTTTTAATCTTATGCAGTACATATACACTTTGGGGGATTTACCCTACCTGGTATTCTCTGAGCTTTCTGTACCTGGGATTTGGTATCTGTCATTAATTTTAGAAAGTTCTGGGCCATGCTGGATTCAGATATTCATTCTTGTTCTCTCTCCTTTCTCTTCTTCCTGGTTTCTGGACACATGCAGGTTCTATCTTTTGTCCATGGTCCTCACAGTAAGGTCCCTATGCTTAAGGCATTTTCACCTGAGAAGCAGGAAATTACAGATGATCTGCTCGTACCCCAGCCCAGACCCTGACCCTGACTCTGGATGGGATTCAGCAGTGTGTGTTTAGTGACCAGTGACGACCTCTCTATGCCTATTGTGCATTAAGAAGTCGGAAAGCTACTAGCTGAAGTGTGACTATGACCCTGAACTACATAGCATGCCACAGGAGTGACAGAGGAAATGGAAGCTTTGGTGCCGGGAACATTTGTGGGTCTGGACATTTTCCCCTTGGCTTCTGCCTGCATGTCAGTGACACTTTGTATTGGGCTTCACATGCCTTCAGTGAGGTCTAAAACACAATATGATATGAAGTCCAAGTGAGCTGTCATTCTTCTGCCCTCCTTTAACTCTTTCCCCAGACAGTGGCCCCCATGCCAGACTGCAGGATATCATGGGAGCTAATTGAAGATGACTTTAGACCTGCTAAGCCAGACTCCCCACTAAGTCATTCTTAGCAAATCCCCTGGGTTTTCTGACTCAGGCAGTGCATGACCTGGTGGATGACATCACTTATGGAGTCTGAAAGTCTAGCCTGTGGGTTAAAGTTCAACACTACCCCATCCCCAATCCCAACTGATATGCCCCAGCCATGTTTAAATAGCTTCTGCTATAGCCTTCTTCCCTTCTTCCTTGTATGAACCAGGAAGGAGCATTTCATGCCCTCTGAGGCATTCTCCAGGGCCTCAGAGATGAGTATCAGATTCTATGCAACTTCCTTGACTGCCTATGAGGTTATCAAACTTAGTATATAATGTCCCTGGATTTGGTGACATTGGTTAATAGCCATTTCTATTCCTATCCCATGAGGCCAACTATGGAGATGTGACCTCTCGCAGAAGTACCCCAGGTCCCCATAGGACCAGTGCCATGTGGTCTGCAGCCGCACCCTGCTTGTATCCATACCTCCACTAACTGAACATCCTAAGGCTGTTGACAGCTTCTGGACCTCAGCTAGCATGGTACTGTCCTGCATGCATCCTTACAAAGAAATCATGCGAGGGTTAGCCTTTTGTCTGTCTGCAGAACGTCCCCAAACCAGCCATTTCAGAATCCCCAGCCCTCCTGGTGCTTAGGGTCCTGGAATCATGCTGGGGGGGTGCGCATGCAAGACTCATCCAAAAATCCATCCATGTTTTAGTGTGAAAGAGCACTCCATTGGTCCTGTAAATTCCCAGGGTAGACTCATTTCCAACTGCTTGTTCCTACTAGAGGAGGGGCACCCCAGACTAGGCAAATGGGGTGCTCTAGGAACACTTGCTGTCAAGTCTGCACAGGGTCAGAACTCTCCAGAGAGTTAATGTCTCCTGAAGTTCTGCCACAGAGACTCCTCACTCACCACACCCTCCAACTTTACTCCTGTCCCAGGCCACCATGAACTCCTGATCCCCACACAAAATGAGGACACCCTCAATCCCAAAGGCTCCATGAATTCTTATTATCTATCCACAGGTGGCAAAACACTAAGCCAATGAAACCCTCAACAACACAGAGGGGAAGCTACACCTATCAGCAAGAACTAGAAACACCAGACTGTTTAGAGTTGGGGCAGAGGTTCATTAAAAGACTAAAGAGGCTGGGACTCGCTGCAGGGAGGGACAATAGGAAAATCATTCAGGAAGAAAGTGGCAGTTTTACCTAGGCTGTGAGAAACTCATGGGTGATGCACAGAGAGAGAGAATAGGAAGCAGGCAGCAGACAGACATCAGCCTGAGCCAACAGAGGGTGACTGCACAGGAGTGCAAGCTTGAAGACACGTAAAGACTGACAGACACTGAGAAGGAGGAGGACCAGGTGGGGAGAGCCTTGACACCCTGTTAGGCAGTAATAGGCTTCTGCCAGTGTGACATCTGAGGAGACTCTGAGGGCAGCAAGGAAATTCACTTCATTTCATACCATAAGGGAAGAATCCAAAGTGGGAAAGTGAACAAGCCCAACTAAAGGAAGGGGTTGGAAGACCAAGCAACACTATTCCCCAGTTATGTCTGAGTTTGAAACTCTGGTGCACTGAAGGCCATAGGGTGCCATATCACAAGGCTGGAGGTGGGCAGCAGAAAGGCCCTAGCATGACAGGCACCTTCCCATCACACACATATCTGCTAAAGTGCCAACCAGCCTTTGCAGAACGTAAACCTGCTGGCCAGAAATTTAACAGGCCACAGCCTCCAAGGCTACCATTAGGACGGCACCCAGACGGGCACAAGGACCACATGACCGCCCGCCAGGGCACACTAACACTTTGACAAGCTCCTGTCATTCAAGAGATCTCTCTTGACCCATAAAGCACAGCCCCTCCTTGGGCTTTTGCTCTTCAGAGCTTCTGAGGATGAGTGTCTAGACAGGATAGCTTCCTTCCTGCCCTTCTACCAGGGTTCCACAAGCTTCAGAGGCAAATAACTCTATCCTGGAGGGTTCCTGATTGAGAATCTCCTGGATGTCTGAAGTAAGTACCTCCATCTTCCCTGTCCTTGTCTCTCCACCCACGCTGACAGCAGCCAGGCTGAGCCACGGTGCCCTCACCTAGATAACCGGAACCTTCTGCCTGGTCTTTCTGCTTTAGCTTTGCTCATGTACAGCACAATCCCACCTGGTCACACACTTTCCTAAGACATTGTATTCCATTACAGGATACTCTGAGACACATCATAATGCAACCTGTAGTCTCTCCAGTCTTGGCCCTTACCAGCCTCCTCCAAGCCCCACACTCAGCCATGCACTATCCCTTCATTTCACCATACCTGGGGAGCCTCCACCTGCCGGAGCTCTGCATGGATTATTCTCATCACCCTGGATGGCACTGGCCAATGGGGGGGGGGAGAAAAAGAGCCTAATTCTCTAGGAGCTACCACTTTTTAAAAAAAAATAAGGAAAAGAAATTGGTTGTTTCTGATTAATAATAACTTTAACAGCTCCATCTCTCCCAGATGTTCCCATTTTATCATCTGACCCTTACCAAATGAGCTTGCATTTTCTCTATGCCATCCTCAAACACTAGTGTATATTATACAAACCCAGCACACAAACTTGGGACAAGGACTTTGCAGCCAGACATACATGACTGTGGCTTCAGCACTGAACAGCGAAATTCAGGACCCCACCTTCTTCTGCAGCCAGTGTTTCGCATTGCTCAGGCCTCAGCAGCAAGTGCCCAGTGGTCTCTTCTTTCTGCTCTTGTGGCTCCACCCTAGACCATGCAGGCAGCTCCACCCTAGACCATGCAGACAGCTTTTTGGTCATTTATCACAGCAGTAGAAATTCTAACTATGACAGTCCCCTTCCCAGCTTGCAGACTGCCAGCTCTGCTCTATCCTCACATGGTAGGCAGGGCAAAGGGCTCCCTCAGCCTTCTTTCGTCCACGCTTTACAGACGAGAAGAAATGAAGCACAAAAGATGTCCAGGTTTCAACAGCTGGGAGGGGACCAAGTTTACAGAACACTGAAGACTTCTGAACTCAAGTGCTGCCCTGCCCTCTGAAGAGGTCCTGATACTTGCTACAAGTTGCCAAGATCAGCACCTATAGAACCATTGTAGTCTGAGCCATCCGTTCTCTCTTCTTCCAGACAGGAAGTAGGGCATTTGTCTCACAACTGCCTACATTTACATTTATCTAAAATTCTCCATGTAATATCATTCCCATTGATTCTCTGACAAGTTTATGAAGCATAAGTGACTTTATTACTATCTCCTCTGTTGCTTTGTCTTTTTCTCCAAACAAGAAAAGATCTCCAGCACCTCTACGTGAAGTTGGCAGGCCCCTGGGTATTCATCAACATCCATATGGAAGCAATCTGACCGCTTCTCAGACCAAGACAGGGCCGATGATACCACCCCAATGTCCTGAGCTCCCAGGGCTCACCACGCTGAATGAGGGTAAGGAGGACATGCCGGTTAACTTTCTGTTGATGAAACAAAATGCCAAGATAACAGCACAGAGGGGGAATGATAAATTCAGCTCACAACATGATAGCCGTCAGCCCATGTTCCCTGGACCCCATTGTTTGTGGCCTGCAGTGAGGCTGAGCACAACAAGGATATCCAGGAAACAGGAGAGGGATGAACTCCAATAAACCCTCAAGGGCGCGACCCATGACTTCCTCTGGAAATTTCCACCACTTCTCAATAGCACCTCCAGGGTCTAATCCTTCACATACAAACTTTTGGGGGACAGTTGAAGCCTTAACTATGCCCTAAACAACTAACCAGGAAGGGCAAACATACAAACAGTGAGCTGATCATGGACTCCACTCACTATGACACGGACACTTTGGCTCCTGAAAGCTCTGCCATGGAGTTCTTTCCATGGAAGAACCTCTAAGGGGAGTCGGCAAAGAGTGTGGCCAGGGCTGGTATATTCTCAGCTCCACAGAGTACATCGTCACAGTAACACCAACAGGAAGAAGGAATTCCATTCCAGGAGAAGCAGAGTGGGCATTAGCCTTGATGAAAGGAGAACAAGAGGCACCAGCATCCTGTAAATCTATAGAAAATGGGTATTCCACGGAGGCCCTTGTGCAGTTTTCTGAGTTCCTAGAATTCCCTGCCTTACCTCCTCCACAGCTGTGGGAATGGTGTACCCCAAAAAGATAAACTGACTCACGTGGGTGGTTTTTTGTTTTGTTTTTGTTTTTGATGAGACGGGAAGAAATCGCTTTTGTTTTCTTTTCTTCCCAGTTGACTAAACATGACATCCAACTCTCAGGCTCAGCAAACAACTTCACTAGCCATGTGAGAGATTAGACAGGACAAGAGCCTGGGGTATTCTCTCCCTGAATGAGGAAAGCCCAGGCTGTCTGTGCCTCTGACACGTGTGGCAATCATCAGGAAGGAGCAGCTGGCAAAGCTTCCTCCTGCTCCTGTGGGGCCACCAAGCCACCGAAGTCTTTATTTAATTGGTTTATTAATCTTACAGTACAGTGCTGGCTTCTGTCTCTCTGTCCCTCACTGGCTAACTGGGCTGGACTTTGTAAATATGTTTAATTAAGCTCCGAAAGCCACAGCCCTTCTCAAGGCTGCGTTCTCCCACCAGGAGGGATGACGGCTGGAAAAGAATTAAACCAACAGCCCTGCCTCCCCGCCCATCTGCTGCCACCTCGGGTGGGATGCCATGGAAGGGCTCCCTGAGGGCAGAGGTCCACCACCCCATCTCACGTGGGCATGGCTGGTCTCCCAAGCCGTGGGGAGGGATAGTGTTCTGGAAAGAGACACTCATTTAGAAGAGTCCTGAAGATTAGGAAAGGGCACCTACCAGTTTCTATGTACAAAGCTCTCCTTTTCCAGACTCACACCTTAGTTTGACAAGGAGATCCACTTGTAGGAACGACCTTTCCTGGTGATCCCTGAGCCCCAAGAGGCACCAGTTCTACCCTGGGAAGGCAGGAAAGGGAGTAAGAAACCAGGAAGAGAAGGTGAGATTTTACAGAGATGGTCCCAGAAAAAAAAAACACACATAAATGTGGTCTATACAGCTCTCAGAAGAAACAGAAATGAACATGGTCTATACGGCAGCAGTTTTACAGTCAGGTGTCTGCCTGCCTTGCCCAGCTAAGTCACAGCAGCTGAAGACAAGGGTCACATAATACAGGGTACATGGGAGTTAGGAGACAGGAGAATGGAGGGAAAGAGAGATGAGGAGCGATAGAAGCTGGGAGGGGAGGAAGGGATGGAGGGAGGGGAGGAAGAGGGGGGATGAAGGGAGGAGGGGAGGGTGGGTAGGTGTGTAGGTGAACAGACGTGAAGGGGATTGGCATAACAGACTCTGCTCACTACGACACAGACACCGACTCAAGAAAACCACGCCATGGTATTGTTTCCGTGGAAAAACCTCCAGAGGGAGCAGGCAAAGAATGTGGTCAGTGTTGGTTTGAAGCAACTCTACAGAGCATACCATCAGAATAATGCCAACAGGAAGGAAGAAAGAGCAAAAGAAAGCCCGTCCATGTGTTACAAAGAAAATACGCTCAGTCACTCACGCAGGCTTTATTTATCTGTGTTTCGTTTTCACTAAAGCCTGTCCACAGCCACCCAGAACAAACAACTACAGACACTAAATCTTCCATCGCGATGCTCAACATCATGTTGACCCTGGCTGACTGCCTCACAGCCGCAGAACTACAGCCTAAAAACAGACTAAGGACCAAGAATCTGTCTGTGGACAGGCATGCAGAAAAAGTTCACACATCCAGAGGGCCCTCAAACCCTGGTTAGGAATGTTCCAGTTTCTGTTTCGGAAATACAACCTCTGATCGTGCTAGATGCAGGAGCAGCAGAAACAAGATGACAAAAGGAAGTACAGACAGGCTTGTAAGGGCAGCAAATACAGGAAGGAGTCAGTCGGGGCCCAGCTCTGAGCTCCAGGGAAGGAACACTGTGAACATCAGGTCCCATGGCCTTCCTGAGATGGCGTTTTCCCACAGCTGCTATTTGGGACAATGTTAGACCATCTTCACTCTAGCCCAAGATCTAGGAAGCTGTCCTACCCTGGGTTCTCGGGCATTCACCCTTCACTGATGTCACCCATTCTTTCCCTTATCATCTCTCCATCCATGTTAGACAGAAGGAAAAGTGGAAATCCGTATTCTACAGAGAAAGAAGGCCCGGGTTGGGAAAGGAAAGATGCTGGCTAGTGATGAGCACACAGGCAGAGCTGAAGGGACGATCCTTACCTCCAGGGTGTCCCTTCCTGCAGGGAGGATTATAGAGAAACTGCCCTTTTCTGGAAATGATGAAGGAGGCTGGATAGGGTTAGAAGCAGGGGACTGGCAGTACTTAAATAGGACCCTTGACATGGATCATCCAACACTCACACACACACACACACAACACTCACACACACTCATACACACATACCTATGCAAACATACATACATACACACTCTCATACACACTCAGGTAGGTACACACTCATAATACACTCACAATGCTACTACCTTCCCTCTTTTTCTCCCTCTTCCTCTCCTTTTTTCCATCTTCCTCCCTCCCTCCCCTCTCCCCACCAGAGTCCTTGCTATTCAAAATGGTCCCTGCATCAACAGTGTCAACCATGAATCTTCTGGGAGGTCTGGGAGCAAAGTCTCAAAGTGATCTGCAAGCACAGGAACCTTCTAGACGCCTTACTGTGGCCCCAAATGGAGGCAGAAGGTCAACAAGATGGCCTCTGATTTTCCTCTAAGCCAGGAAGTTGGATTGGTGGTTCTGAGAAGCCTTAGTCAAGGCCACTGCAAACAGAAGCTGCTGCCTGGAGGCGAGGACTGAGCTCTGGTTCCCTCCCTTCCGTGCCAGCTCACGGCTGAGGTGTTCCTCTCCAGGACCCAGCTGACAGACCAGAACACACAGGCTCCACTCTGACTAATTGCCAGCACTCGGCTGAAGAGACATTCCTCATCCACACAGCCTCATTAATCTCCCAATGCCAGCACAGCGAAGCTGGCAACAGTCCTCTCATCTTCCACACCTACGTGCTGGCTCCCAGAAACCCAGCAGTGGGAAACAGCCTCCTTCCTGCAAGGGGGCCAGAGTGAGGGCCCGACTGAGCCCTCCATCGGGTTAGTCCACGTGGTCCCTGACCTCCTCCTGAAGTCCCAGAGCCTTGGTGTCCCCAGGTGGAGGACTTCACCTGGCATCACGGATATATCTTGGAAGGCCCAAGGAGCATCACACGGGGAAACCAAGGAAGTGACCTTTGGAAATACTTGCAGGATGTTGGACCTGGGGAGGAGATGTTTTCTAGAAAGATCTAAGGAAACCCTGAAGAATGCAGAGCTTGTTGCCAAGCCTTGAGTCTGTGACTCAAGCTGCCTTCACCCTCTGGCTGGAGAGTGTGTCCAAGGCTCTACTGCCCTGCTCCTCTGGGGGCTGCTACTGTGAGTCTGCCTCCCCAAGATGGGAAAATCTTATGGGACAGATTTTTTCTGTCTCTCAGAACATCCTTGTCTTCTACCTGGTCCTGCCAACTCACAAGCCAGACACCCACCACTCTCAACCAACGGAGGCAAACCAGATATGGAGGCAGAATAGAGAATTAAGTAGAAGGGAAAAGAAGGGAGGCCAGGAAGGAAAGGACCAGGAGATATGGGGACACAGCTTCACAGCAAGAATATAATGGTCATCCAGAAAGATGCTGCCAGGTAATGAGGTACCCTATAATCCCAATATTTGAGGAAAAGCGAGAGGGCACAAGTTCCTGGCCAGCCTTGGCTACAAAGCAAGAATCCGTCTCAAAAGCTAAAATCAAAACAGCACAAATATGAAAGAGATGCTTACAGAACAAGGATGTCATCGTTTACAGTGTCTGCAGGTCTGACCCCAGGTGGGTGGGCTCCCCAGCAGCTGGGCTGATGTAGACAGAAAAACCCTAGCTTTATACAGGAAATATGGAGTGTAGACAGTAAATACACAGGTGTCCATCTTCTTTATTGCTTTTGTTCAAATGGGCAGAACAGCTGGCCTCTGTCCATTCCAGCAATCCTGCCAAAGCTCTGGAGAGCCAGCCAGAGCCTGGCCAAGTGGTTGTTAAAATATTTGCTGAGGCAACACTGCCCTCTGCTGACCGCAGGTTCTCACGTCCCTGGACCATCTCTGCCCAGGAAAAGACTTGAGTTAACTGTTTCACCCAGCCCTGCACTTTTTGTCTCCCTGTGGCCCTGCTTTGTTCTCATGGTCGGCTCAGATTTGCTGCGACCCTACAGACACACACAGCAAAGGGCACCGGTCTGAGATCCAGCAGAGCCCAGACAGCGTGCCAGGCCAGCCAGGGTCTTTACAGCTTCGTAGTCTCTGCTGGGGAAGTACAGACCTGGAAGCTGCCTTTGTGGAATAGGGATGTTCTTTCCTCGGGGTTGAGGTGTGACAAAGCAAGGAGTGAACTGACGTGTAAAGAACCAACAGCTCAGATACAAACACAGCAGCAACTAGAAGGATCCCCCTCGTGTGTGTGTGTGTGTGTGTGTGTGTGTGTGTGTGTGTAAAACCAATGACTCAAACACACCAGCAACTAGAAGCATCCCCCTTGTGTGTATGTGACTGTGTGTGTAAAACCAATGGCTCTGACACACCAAACACACCAGCAACTAGAAGGATCCCCCTCGTGTGTGTGTGTGTGTCTGTATGTGTGTGTAAAACCAATGGCTCTGACACACCAAACACACCAGCAGCTAGAAATATTCCTCTTGTACATGCGTGTGTGTGTAAAACCAATGACTCAGACACACCAAACACAGCAGCAACTAGAAACATCCCCCGTACATATGTGTGTGCACACACACGCATGCCCATGCACCCATACACACACTATGACCAGAGGACGGTGAGTGTGTCCTACCCTCCCATTCATTGCCTTATTCCTTTGAGACAGGGTCTCTCGCTGAATTTAGAGCTTGTGCATTGTTTGTTGCTTTTGTTATCTGGGTGGGGTTTTTTTGTTGGTTTTGTTTCTTGTCTAGGCTGGTGGCCAGTGAGCCAGACTAATCCTCCTGTCTCAGGATTACAAGCACACAGGAGGCCTTGATCAGCTTTTTCCCTGGGTGCTGGGATCTGAACATGGGTCCTCACAGTGGCACCACACACACTCACAGGCAATCACACACACTCACAGACAATCACACACACTCACATATACTTTCAAACAGTCACATACTCACATACACTCTCACAGACACACACACATACACACACTCATTCACTGAGCCATCGCTCCCAGTTACATGATCCATTTTTCAAAGCAGTAACTGGTCACATTTCCAGGTGGTACGTTCACTCTCAGGAAACGATTATTAAATAGTCCAAGCACGCTGATACCTGAGTCTACCAATAGGAAGGCGCACAGAAGAACACACAGTCTTCAACAGTACTGGCCTGTGTGTGGAAGCCGAGAGGACATTTCTCCCTCCCAGCCTGCATTTCTCTTTCATTCTCAAACTTGAGGTAATTTAAAAAAAAAGTGATTGCTGACTTGTGTGATTTTTTTTTTACTCTTTTGGCTTTTGGGGGTCCCACTATCCAGCTCCCAAATAAATCATTCTCACAAAGGCTTATTCTTATTTATGCCTGGCCTTAGCTTGGCTTGTTTCTTGCCAGCTTTTCTTAAATTAAATTATCCCTAATACCTTTTCCTCTGAGCTTTCTCCTTTTTTTATTTCTCTATATCTTTCTTTCTTTTTTGAGGGGGGTAGTTTGAGACAGGGTTTCTCTGTGTAGCAGCTCTGACTATTCTGGAACTTGCTCTGTAGACCGTGCTGGCCTCAAACTCACAGAGATTTGCCTGCCTCTGCCTCCCGAGGGCTGGGATTAAAGGTGTGTGACCCCACGTTTCACTCCTACTTCCCAACTTCTTGGGCTACTGGCCCTGAAGTGCCCTCTCCTGTTATCTTGCTAGCTCCTCCCTTCTCTTCTCGATTTCTTCTGTTTATTCTGTCTGTCAGCCCTGCCCATCCTGGCTCCTGCCTCACTATTGGCTGTTCAGCTCTTTGCCAAGCCAACAGAGCTTGGATGCCTAGTGCTGGGATTGAGACATGGAAGCTTTTCAGGTGGAAGAACAGCTACCTTTATTTTGCCTGGAGCTAAAGCCTTTTATACCTCTACTGCTTCTGTGGAGAACACAAACATCCTTGTCAGTTACAGACCACAAGGAAGTTCTGCTGTCGGTCAGGGGGGGTGAGGGCAGCTAGATCACAACAGCTCTTTATTAGGACCAACAGGTGTTTCAGACAAAGAATCACAGCAAATGCAGCTTAAACAAAATTGACCCACGTTAAAATTATATTCTGCAACCCTGACGCCACCTCAACAGGGACCCCCCTGCTCCACGCAGACATGGGAGGACCCAGGCCAGTAGATGCCCTGTTTCCTACAGTGCCAGCTTCTGGCAATCACTGGGACCAGGGGAAAGGAGGTAAAAGTTCTGCTTGGACATTGAATGCCTCAGTCACACTGATGACCACAGTGAGTACTGTCCACGGTGGTGATGGTGGTGACTGTGTTCACTGTGGTGACAGTAATAATTTTTATAGGTGACAAACTATTGCTTATTCTTTACTAATAACTATGTTTGGTGTTTTTTTTAATTCCCAGAACAACCTTTTGTGGTAAGTGCCATTTACATCCCTGCTTTAATTTTTATTTTGTTATCATTATTGTATGTGTGGTATGAAAGGCGCATGTGTGGCAGTCAGAGGACAACCATGGAATCCGTCCTCTCCTCCACCTCCACATGGGTCTCAGGAATTGGATTCAGTTTGCCCAGCTTGCACTGCCTTTCTCTAGTGAGCCATGTTGCTGACCCCTACACCCACAGTTTAGACAAGGTGAAATTGAGGCACAGCACAGGTGTGTCGCTTGCCTAGATCACAGAGCTGGTGAGTGGGAGCTCTGGGATTGAAACCCAACCAGTCTGGTAGTGGAGAGCACCCAAGTTTTTAGCCACTGTTTGGCTTCATCCCTATGAAGTAAATTCTAATTTTGCAAAGGAGGCAGGCCTGCTTCCTAGGTAAGCTGACAATTCAAGCCAAGCACCGTAATTGCCAACAGGTCCACAGAGAAACTGCGCAGTTAGCTATGGAAACGCAGAGGTGATCTACATCAAACTGTGTAATGGGAGATTCAGTTCCAAGAGATGATCTCCAAGGGCCGTTCCTGATGCCAAAGCCTCACCAGGTAGTGTGAGAACCTCCCCACAAAACATATAACGTTCCCAGCCATGTTCTCAGACCGAAAGAGGAGAGTACGGAACATCGATTGAATGCTCCCAGAGGGTGACCTCCCTGGTCACACAGGTCACCTAAGTGGTCCTTCTCACTCTTCATCTGCTCCTTCTTCTCCTCTTCCCTTCCCTGGGAATTCTAGCTGGGGAGGTTTCCAACCCAGGATCTCTTCCACTCTGCCCTAGAGAGAGTGGTGGGGTACTTACCACACATCACCGTAAGGATGGCATTAAGGCTACACACATACACAGAGCGAGAAAGAGACAGACACAGAGAGAGACAGACACAGAGAGAGAGACAGACACAGAGAGAGACAGACACAGA
>LOJH01040335.1:7726-26264 GCA_001685095.1 Ellobius talpinus
AGGTTTACTTGAGAACTTATTATTGCTTTCTTAAATGTTTGTGAAAAGTCTCAGGGTTATTCTGTAAGGTATCTCTGATTTTGGAGTTTTCATCTCTGGTACTTTCAGTTTTTCCTATTAGGCTCTTAATAACGATCACTGGTAAATTATCTTGAATGGAATTAACTATCAAAGATCTCAATATTTCAACTTAGAAAATGTTACCGTGTCCTTCAATATTCCTAAACTTAGGACAGTTACTTTGACCTACCATCCCTTTAGCTTTTTGTGTGCTGCTTTCTTGTGTGTTCTCTTGTAAAATGCTGTTGTTTCCTATCTGACTCAGCTGTTTCAAATGTCTGTCTTTTGAATTTTAACATTGAAATGTGTGTGGTTTGCTTGATTGTCCTGCCAGCTTCGATCATACTTAATAAGGATTCTACCTACTCTCATTATTAACCAGGGATCATTGTAATTAACCAGGGACTTTTCACAAACATTTAAGAAAGCAATAATAAGTTCTCAAGTAAACCTGAGGCATACTTAAGCACAAAAAAGAATCTAACAATCTACCTACATTAATTAATCTGAGAAGAGCTAGGCATGGTGTTACACACCTTTAGCTCCAACTAAAGAGGCACATCTCTGAGTTCAAGGACAGCCTGGTCTATATAGCAAGTTCCAGGAGTACAAAGAGAAGCCTTTACTCAAAACAAAAACAAAAAACTGAGTGAAAAGACTCTCGTCACCCTTTAACCCAACTTTCTTAAGATGCTTTGTTGATTTAAAAAAGCAAAAATAGTTCTAGATCTTGCAGGATGCCCATTTATCTTCTCTGCTGATAATAATAGATATTATTTTGTTAAATCTTTGACAAATTTGTGCATGTATGCTATGTATTCTGAATATATTTGCCCCATTGCCCTCTCCTGTATCCTTCCCAACTAATTTCCTCCTGCTTTCATGTGTTATTTGTGTGTGTGTTCCTGCACATAAAAGTGTGCAGGTAGTCATTGCTGCTGTGTGTTCATTCTTGATGAGATTGCCCTTGTCATATCTAGGAAGCAGCATTTTGTAAGACTCCTATCCTCTAGCATGGTGATTCTCAACCTTTCTAATGCTGCTTATGTTGTGGTGACCCCGTAACCATAAAATTATTTTTGTTGCTATTTCAAAATTTTAATTTTGCTACTGTTATGAATCATAATACAAATATTTTTGGAGATAAGGGTTTGTCAAAGGTGTTGCGACCCATAGGTTGAGAACCAGCTTTCTAGCACTGACCACTGTTTTTGCTCTTTCCTCGGTGTTTCCTGAGTCTTGGAGGGATGATATAGATGTCCAGTTAAGTGCTGAGCATTCAACAGTCATTTATTTTCAGCGTTTGACCAGTTAAGAGTCTCTGTGTTGAAAGCCAGCCACTATAAAAGGAAGCTTCTCTGGCCAAGGTGGATTGCAGTGTTAATCTAAGGCTATAACTACAAACATTGAGAATACAGTTTGGTTATGTATCTATTTAGCTTAATATAAGTAATCTACAGAATTGTAATTCTGGTTTTTCATTACTTATTTTGGACGTTAAATCTATGTGTATGCATTACTATTTCAATGTTAGTATAGGGTAAAGATATTAATGACAGTGTTACTGTCTAATTTTATTTTGTGACAAATTAGAGTATTTTGAGTAATCAGTATTTAATCCATAGGTGAAGTTACAGACTTTTAATGTTGCAGGAAGCTAGTCCAAAGAATATTTTTAAAGATGGTAGAGTTTGCCATGATGCAAAAGTATATAATGGAGCTGGAGAGGTGACTCAATGGTCAAGAGCATTAACTGCTCTTCCAAGAGGGTCTGGGTTCTATTCCCAGCACCTACATGGCAGCTCATAGCCATGTATAACTCCAGTTCAGGGGATCTGATGTTTTCTTCTGGCCTCTGGGCACCAGGCATGCACGTAGTACACAAACAGGCATGCAGGCAAACACAACAAAATACAAAATATACAAGTTTACTTTTGGGATCACATACATAAAGTGTGTGTGTATGTGTTTGTGTGTGTGTGTGTGTGTGTGTGTCTCTGTGTGTGTATGTGTACAAAAAAAGAAAAAGATGAGAAAGAGCTTTAAAGCACTGCCATGTTTCTGGGAAGACCAATTGTGAAAGTTGTCTTTCTGAATTGCTTAGTTTCTCTAAAATTAGTACATTTAAGTTTTAATGTTTTCTCTTGAGATTTAAGAATGAAGGTATTTAAACAATGTTAATAGCTATAGTATAATACTGCCACACCCAGCAACTGTTCATACATATGGATTTATAGGCATTTGTATCAGTTTTAGCTTCTACATGTAAAATCTTAGCTCATTATTTTCAAGATTGACTAAAGAAGTAGTTACTGTACTTGTCCAGCAAAAACTGTTTTAAATGTAAGGATTATTGGCAGTTATCAGAATCTTAATGCTATCTGCATCTTTATGGAGAAAGAGCTCTAAAGGAATATTTGACTAATGGAATGTTCAACAACTGTGAAATGATAGAGCATGTATTGAACTTGCAGCCGCTGAGAACTCTTAGTTCAGGGAACCTAAATGGATGCTCAGCGATTACTTGGAAAACTGTTTTTAATCCTTCATAGTTTTTCTAAAACATTCAAATTTAGTACAAGCTTGGTTATTGGTGGGTTCCTTATGCATGTCTCTTGTCTTCCTTTAAGACGATGAAAACCCTGCATTTTACTTTTAATGTATTTAAATCTGGTAAGTTTTGACATCATTACATGTTTGCTCTAGTATTTACACTGTTAACTTTTAATTGAAAATTTTATAAGCTTTTAGTTATTGGGCACTTCAGTCTCTGGAATACTTATGCAGAAAGAATCTGTGTCTCTGAAGATCTCAGTCTGGTGGGGGGAGGAGGGACACTTGAGATGTCATTTTGGAACATTTCCCCTGTGCTTAAAAGTACAGACCTACACGTGGAGGGCCAGGATATAGCATATTGTGCTCCTGAAAGACGTGGTCTCTATGTCACTTGATTTTCTAGCTTGTAAGGAAAAGCTGGCCTATACTGTACCAGATTAAAATTTGTCATTATTCTTTAAAAAAAACTTTTATTTCAAGTGTATGAATGCCTGGCTTCATGTATGCATGCACACCACACACTTAACCTGGTGCCTGTGGCATTTTTAATGTATTGTTTTTAAAACTACTTGGGATGACATTGACTTCTGAAGTTTTCTGCTTTAGGAGGAAATATGATTTCATTATAAATTACTGATTTTGCTTAGTTTTAAGTTGTGTGTCATAAATATTAGGCTTATTGTTGTGTGACTAACTAGCAAGATTTTACTGGCTTAAAACAACACCTATTTGTTAGGTGAATTTCTGTGGGCCAGAGTCTAGGCATTGACAATTAACTGAATCTTCCTCATAAGGCAATCCAGGTGGAAGCTAGGCTTGGGATGATCGACATTTTCTCTTGTATTCCTGTAGTTTTCAACAGGATTAATTGCTTGCTGTGTCTTTCAAACCAGTCAAGGAGAATCTTTCGATTGGCCATTTACCTGCATAGATCCAGACCACTTAGGATAATAATCTTCTTTTTGATTAATTCATGGTCAGCAAATTTGTGTTTATTATTTGTGTGCACCCTCTACTCAGGTTCACCCACTCTCTAAAGCAGTGGTTCTCAACCTTCCCTTTAATACAGTTCTTCATATTGTGGAGACTCCCCCCAACACCATAAAATTACTTTCGTTGATATTTCATAACTGTAATTTTGCTTATGAATCATAATGTAAATATCTGTGTTTTAAAATGGTCTTGGGCAACCCCTGTGAAAGGGTCCTTTGACACCCCCCCCAGGTTTATGGAGAAAGTGTCCATCAGGGAATGGCCTTGGAGGCCATCTTAAAATTGGCACATCATACCAAGTACCCATGTTTCTTTTTTCCAAGTCTTTAACATTTCAGAATAGCCTTCTGTATTTCTACTCCTATATGGACTGGTACTCTATGCATCCCAGATCTTCCCTTACAATTTTATTTCATTTACTGGGTACTATGCCTTTTGTATTTTAACAACACATCCTTCTACAATATAATTTCCTGTGAAGGGCTAGATAGAATATAAATTTTTTCAGATGCTATATTATATGTGTGAAATTGTTCTCTCCTAGTTGCTGAGGGTCTTATATAGAAAAAACTTCCTCTTACTTTTCTCAAGTCCCGCACTTACTCTGTTCTATCCAGTTTTCAGTGTTGTTGAAACTTGATTGTTTCTCTTCTTTTTTCTTGCTTTCATGGCGTGTTTTTCCTGAATGCTGTTGTTTATTCATCCGTTTATTTGCAGTGCTGTGGATTAACTGAGGGCCTTCCACAGGCAAGGCAAGTGCTCTGTCCCTGAGCTGTATGCCCAGCTCCGCTGTTTGGTTTTACTTTTTAATCTTTTGTTCTTCAGTATTTTAGTGTGCAACTCACCTCCCTAAATTTGCAGAGTTCCTTATATTTTTAAGGAGTAATTTCCCTCCCTTTCTCCTTACTTCCCAAGCCAAGGTCTTACTCTGTAGCCAATGCTTTAAACTATCCTGCCTCAGCTTTCTGAGTCCTGGGATTATAGCTATGTGCTGCCATGCCTGACTAGAAATATTTTCTTGCCCATTTTCTCTTTGCTCTTTATGAACTGCCTGTTTGTTGGACGATAGACTTCATTCTTGCATGCTATTTTAATTTCTTTAAAGAAGATTAATTGCACACACACCTCGTAGCATTCAGAGATAAGGTAAGGGGACCTGGTTCCATTTGTAGCCTTTTTTCTTAATGCACCCGTTTCAAGTACTGCTCCTGTTTGTGGGAAAGGTAGCTGTTGTTAGGGTTGAGGTAGAGATCCCATTGCTCTCTCTATTAAAATTTCAGCCAACCCCCAGTTTTAAGTCCCACACCTTCCACTCTTTGCAGTCACCTTGCTTCTGCTCTGACCAGCAGTTGCTCACTTAGCTCTTTCTTTGCTGATACTTTCACACTTCCTTGTTTTGCCAACTCAGGTACTAAATAATTTGTTTTCCATACTCGAAAAATTTACTTTCTGTTCTTTGATATCATAGATTTATACCTTCTTTTTCCTTCACTTTTTGACTTGAATGGAATTTTAAAAAAGGAAGATAAATGTGTGTCATTAATTTACCATGTTTGATCAGCCTTTGGGTCTTGAATTTATATAAGGCATCTTTCAGAATGTGTTGATAGTATTAATTAATTGTCTGGAGTTTGATAGATGACAAAAATACTTTCTAAAAATCTCTGACTAACATCTGAAAACTCAAGCCTAATTTAAGTACATTTTAAAATTAAAAACTTAAAATTGGGGGTGGAGTGATGGCTTTGTGATTAAAAGCACTTGTTGATCTTTCAGAGGTTCTCTTTCAGTGGACCTGGGTTCGATTCACAGTACCCACATGGTGGCTCACAATCAACTACAACCCCCCAGGAGATTCAGGGGATCCAGTGCCCTCTTCTGGCCTCCTTGAGTACCAGACACACATCGTACATGGACATATTTGAAGACAAAACACTGATACATATAAGTAAAATAAAAATAATTTAGAGAGAAAGAACATACACCACCATGTTTGACTATTTAAAACAAAACAAAAACTAAAAACAGCCCTCAGCATAAGAGTACTTGTTCTCCCTACTGTGCTAGACAAATCCCAGTTCAGGTTGCCCTCTACGCTGTGCTCCCTGAGTGCTTGTTTTTTGTTTTGTTATTTTTTTAGATTTATTTATTTATTAGTATACAGTGTATGCCTGCAGGCCAGAAGAGGGCACCAGATCTCATTACAGGTGGTTGTGAGCCACCATGCAGTTGCTGGGAATTGAACTCAGGACGTCTGGAAAAGCAGTCAGTGCTCTTAACCTCTGAGCCATCTCTCCAGTCCCTCCCTGGGCGCTTGTTAAAAAAACAAAAAGCACTTAGTTTATGTCATGAGCCATGCTAGGCACTGGCAATACAAAGAGGAGTAGATAGGCATGTCAACAAGAAACTCTTATTGCTATGATTTAAAAACTGTAAGAGGTATACACTGGGTTTGGGCATGCAGGAAAGGAAGTTTCTTGGATGGTCAGGTGTTTCGTATAGCCAGCTAGGTTTGAGTTGAGACTTAAAACACAGACATAAATTGGAGGAAGATGTGAGTAAGATGGTTAGGACATTGTAGGTGGGAAGATAGTGCGGGGAGTTTCAGAGTATAAGGGTTCTTGTTAGAAAGGAAAGGTGGTAAGAGAGATGTGAGCAGCAGGCTATCTGGGGCCAGTTCCTGACTGTCATGTTAAGAGGATTGTACGTTTCCCTTAGGCTAGTAGTTTTCATGTATTTTTATGTGCCCATATCCATAAAAGATTTGAAGCATTTTTCTTCATACATATGTATTTATAAATTATATGTCCTGTGTGTGTATATTTATATAAGCACATTTTGTGTAATAGGCACATAACTTTTGTAATAGGCATATTTATATGTAATGAAATATAAAAGTAGACATGAAAGAAGAGGAAAACTAAAGTTATTGCTCTGAACAATTTCCAACTAGTTATTACCAGCCTTGCATTTTAGACTTTCCATTCAGACTACATTGTGGGGACGTGTTCTATTTGAGGGAGGGTGTGTGTATAAGAAATAACTGGGATCGAAAGATACTTAAATTTAATTCCAAAGTAGGTTCATTGCCACAGTTTAGTCAGGAATAATTGTTTGAATTAAAACACTACCCTAGGGCATGGACTCAAGAGATTTAAGTAGTGATTGTTTTTAGAGTTGACATAGGGCATGGACTCAAGAGATTTAAGTAGTGATTGTTTTTAGAGTTGACATATGTAGGGCGTTGCAGCGCCGCCATTTGGCATTAAGCCTTCTCCTTGCCCCTGGGCGTCTCATGCGTCATNAGAAGAATCCTGTTGTGGTCGTCTCTTCTGCTGGCGGACGTGGCGCGCCACAGACATAAACTAGATAGATTTGGAGGATAGGGGAATAAAGAAGTTGACTTTTGTAACCATGAATTGAGGAGTGAGGCAAGTTTACATTGGAAAGAGGTGGTGATTGACTGAAAGTTGATGTATTATGGTCATCTGCATTGGGGATATCTTATAATTGGGTATTTAGATCTGATATTTAGTAAAAGCAGAACTTGGCTAGGGACTGAGTTTTGGGAATCATTAGAATATATAAGTATTGGTTGGTGCTATGAATGTGGATGAGCTCATTCAGGGTATTTATAGAAAAGAACAGGCTAGGCTTCTCTGGGAATCATTTTAGGAGTAGGCAGAAGAGCTGAGAGAACGTCAGGTAAAAGCACAAGTCACACAGATTAAGAAAATGAGCTTGAAGAAAGGAGTACCTGGGACCAGATGAGCAGAATGACCAAGTGAGGTAAGGGGTGTCGGTGAATTTGGTCTGGTAGATTTTTAAAGGCTTTACCTTTTCACTCTGTGCAGCCTACATTGGAAACAAAACTGCTGCAGAGTGAGGGAGCAGGATGAAGCGGATTAGAAGCGTAGACATCTACTTGAAGGGAATGTATTTTGGGGCTAGTAAGATGGCTGTGATAAGGGCACTCACACAAGGGCCTGAGTTCAGAACCTCAACATCATGTGAAAAACCCAGAGTGGTTAGAGACTTGTAACCTCACTAGGTTACAGCTGAAGTTAGGAGGGTCCCTGGGCTTGCTGGCTAACAGTTCAGTGAGAGACCCTTCTCAAATAAAGCAGAACATAAAAGAGCAGAACACATACCAAACACACATTCTCTCTCCCTCACAAGAATATCTGTGAAATAAGTAGCTTCAAAATTCTCTAAGGTTCAGGAAGTTGAATTTTGTCCACAAAAATATGAACAAACATTCTGTGAGGAGGAAAAACTAACAGGAGATATTTTTAAAATAATAAATGGATAATTGTTGAAGAAAGGTGGGGCAGGATGTGATGTGGCACATAGGTGAAGTGGTTAGCAGTAAGAGAGATGGAAGGCATGGCTGTATTGTTTGTACCCTGAAAGACAGGAGACACTTGGGAGCTTTTTAGTTGATCGACTCCTTTTTTTCAATTTGTTTACTGTCTCATCTAACATATAATGTGTCAGGCACTAACTAAATATATGAGATCCATCTGTAAACAAAGCTTGGCCTTTATGACTGTCATATTCTAGTCACCAGAATCTAGTGAATGATCAGTGATACAGTCATCTTCTGAGTGTAGAGAATGTGGTTACTTAAAGAGCCTTGGAAAGGGGGAAGCCTGGGAGCGATTGCTAACCATGACCAAGTGAGCTATGAAGTTTTGGTGGTCTTTGAAAGCAGTCCAAATGTAGGTAACTGCTGTGCCAAGTAGGTGGAAGAACTTTCATGGTTTCCGTTCTATTAAACCATGAAAAGACTCTGTCTAAGTTTTTTAGTGTTCTGTTCAGGTTTTTTGTTTTGATTTGTGTTTTGAGACAGGGTCTCCCCTTGTAACTGGCTGGCCTGAAATTTGCTATGTAGATGAGGCTGGTCTCAAACTCAAAAGAAATCTGCCTGCCTCTCTCCCCGAGTTCCTGGGTTAAAGGTATGGGCTACCACACTTGGCCTCAATTCTATCTTAATATTTTCCCTTTAGTTACCTGTTTTCTTCTTAGAGGCATTCTGTAATCTTGGAAGATAAACTTCATAAAAAATAGAGTCTGCTGGAAAAAGCATCAATCCCTTCTTTTCCTCCCTTCTTCTTTCCTATTCTCCCTGTAACTGGAGACAGGCTCTTTTTGGATAGTTGAAGCTGCCCCCACTCTGTGGTCCAGGCTGGCCTTGAATTCATAATCCTCCTGCCTCGACCTTCTAGATGCTGGGATTATTGGTGTGCATCAGCATGCCTGACTCAGATAGCTGACTCTACTTGTCCTTTCCATACTTTTCAGATATCAAACCTATAGTCCAATTTCTACTTCTGTAGCATTCTGTTCATGACGGGACAATTTGAGCTGGTTTGCTTTAAGTGTTTATGTTAAGAAGCATGATAGAAAAGACATTTTTCAATTGCTTTTTAAAACTCTATTGATGACATTGTAATATAGGAACCAAAATAATGTAAAGTAAAAGTTACCACACATTTTGAGATTTTTACAAAATTTTTTTCTTTGGTTTTTCGAGACAGGGTTTCTCTGTGTAACAGCCCTAGAGCTGTCCTGGAACTAGCTCTGTAGACCAGGCTGGCCTCGAACTCACTGAGATCCACCTGCCTCTGCCTCCCAAGTGTTGGGATTAAAGGTGTGTGCCACCATTGTTTGATGATTTTAAGAGAAAAATTTAACAAATAATTACACACAATCTGCACAGACACAGGGGAACCAAAAATGCATATGGCCCTACCCTTATGGAGTTTACGGTCTTGGGGTGGAGGCAGGCATTGTGATTAATGTTTGCAAGATATATTTCTATTATTTTTTCAACTTACATGTGTCTTTATATTTTAAATGGTTTTATCATAAGTGTCATAGTTTTATTTAGGTAATAAATAATTACAATATAACCATTTGATAATCTCTGCCTTTTTATTGGAATATTTAGATTGTTTACATTTAATTTGATTGGGATTTACTTTATAATCTTTAGGTTTTTTTGTTTCCTCTGCTTTATTTTAGATTTCTTAAATGATTGTTTTTACCTTTTCTGTTATTATTTGATGGTTAGTTTTTTTAATCAGTTTTATTTTTATATGTATATGGGGGTGTGTGCAGGTGTGTGGAGACCAGAAGAGGACATTGGACCCTCTGAAGCTAGAGCTATATGTGGATGAGGATCACCTATCTTGAGTGCTAGGATCCATACTCTGGTCTTCTGGAAGAGCTGGAAGTGTCCATGCATATGGAGGCAGAGGTTAACATTCAGTTGACATCAGTTGCTGTCCACATTTTTTGAGATAGGATCTCTTATTGAACCTGGAGCTTAGCAGTTGGCTAGAATGGCTGGGCCGCAAGTCCAAGAGTTCTTTCTGGCTCTGCACTCTCAGAGATGCTGTTACAGGTGCACTGCTGTACTGAGCTTTTTAATGTGGGAACTTTGAACTTAGGTCCTCATGGCTGTGGTGGTTTGAATGAGAATAGCCCTCATATACTCAAATATCTAAATACTTTATCCTCAGTTGCTATAACTGTTTGGGAAGAATTAGGTGTGGCCTTTGTGTTACTGGAGATGACGTTTGAAATTTCAAAAGTCCGAGAGTGTCTCAGTTTCTCTCTTTCTCTGCCTTATGCATGTAGATCAGGATCAAAGTCTATGTGTCTGCCTACCTCCTGCCATGCTCCCCACCATGATGATCATGGACTCCCCTCTGGAACTGTGAGGCATCAAATTAAATGCTTGTTTTAGAAGTTACACTTGCTATGGTGTCTCTCTACAGCCTTAGGAAAGTAAGGCATGTAGCATGTTCTTAGTTACTTAGTTACCAAACCATTTTCTCAACCTCTATAGTTTTTTTTAATCTGGAAAAAAATTAAATGTGTTATTTAACTGGTACATAAGACACCAAAGTTACACATTATTAAAATAAATTCTTAAAAATGTTTAATATTAAAATACTAAAGTGATATCTTAGTGTATTTCTTATATGATTAGGTTAATGAGAAGGGGAAATGCATTTGCATGTAAGGTTTTAATAGCATATCTGTCTATGATTGGTTGAAATCATAATGAGAAACCTGTGGATGTAGAAGGCCTACTTCATAGCACCATCCTTCCTTTGTGCTATTGTTGTATGTTTTACCTCTATTAGTGTTATGAGCCCTACATTAACATTGTTATTTTTACTTCAGCAGTTATCTTTTAAAGAGATTTTTAAAATAAAAAATTTCACGTATCTTAGTTACTTTTCTTTTGCTGTGAAGCAACATAACTTACAAAAAGAGTTTATCAGGTTTCTTTACAGTTTCAGAGTTAGTCCATGACTGTCATGGTAGAAAGCATGAGTGGCCAACAGACATGGTGCTGGAGCAGCAGCAGTAGCTGAGAGCTTACGTGTTGAGATAACGACCATGAGACAGAGAGAAGAAAAGCCAACTGGAAAGAAACCTCAAAGCCTTCCACCAGTGACACACCTCCTCCAACAAAGCCATACCTTTTAATCCTTCCCAAATCATTCACCAACTAGGAAGTAAGCATTTGAACATACAAGCCTATGGGGCATTTTCATTCAAACCACCATATTCCATTCCCTGGCCCTCATAGGCTTGTAACCATATCATAATACAAAATGCATTTAGTCTAACTTCAAAAGTCCATGTAGTCTTTCCCAGTCTCAATACTGTTTAAAAGTTCAATTCTCAACTGGACATGGTGATGCACAACTTAATCCCAGTACTTGGAGGCAGAAGCAGGTGGATCTCTGTGAGTTAGAGGCCACCCTGGTCTACAGAGTGTTCAGGACAGCCAGGGCTACACAGAGAAACCCTGTCTTGAAAAAACCAAAAAATAAAAATAGGTCCAAAGTTTCACTGAGAATCAAGGCAATCTCTCAACTGTAGCCCCTGTAAACCCAAAAGAAAAATATATACTTCTGACATACAGTGGCACATATACATCATCATCCCAAAAGAAAGAAATGAGGGCATAATGAGGAAATACCAGACTAAAGCAAGATGAAAACCCAACAGGGCAAACTCCAAATCCTGTAATTTCATGTCTAATGGCAAATGCCCTTCTAGTTTTGCTGACTGCAACACACTTCTTTTGGGCAACAAATGTAGCTCACGTGGACAACTGCATCCACATAAAGCCAGAGAGAGCTTGGGAAGTAATTCTAGACAGAAAAGCTTGTCATTAACAATACCAGCAATAGTAGATGTTAATAAATGTGTATGGAGGAATGAATAAGATGCTTCCACGTTTCATATGTAATGATTATCACCTAGGAAAGTTCATTTTCATTGGGATGGTTGAAACTGCTGGGAAAGGGCCTCATAAAGAAGTTTGACTTACTCAGTTTATAATTGTCTTTGCTGGAATGTTGTTGGCAGAGATGTGATAGCCCAATATAACTTCAGTTACTGTGTAGGCTTTTTAAAAGTTACTTAAGTTTCATAAGATCTGTGTTAAGAACAGGAATCTTATTGAGATTTCTATATGTTGATCTTTGAAATGCAAAGTTTGATATTTAGTCCAAACTGTCCCATATCTGCTTCAGCTGTTGGTTGGATTTCATAACATATCTGAAAGTTATAACATGACAGGAGGAATATGCATATTTGACTAAAAATAAGCTTTTTATATGTGGTAATACTTTATAATTTTCCCATCACTTTTTCCTACTTTGATTTTATTTCTTCCTGGCAAAAACACCAACAATTTACCCTTCCAGCATTTATTGACTACCACCGCCTCCCCACTGGGCAAGGCATGAGTTTGGTGATAGCAGTGAACTCAGGATTTACTATAATTCTTCCACTCAGTGATTCGGTATATGGCTCTAGAACCAGACTGTATATGAATATTGGTGGTTCAGTATGCCCAGCTAATTACATACCCTCTTCATCCATAGGTTCCTCATCTTCAAATGGGGGGTAATAGTAGCTGTTCACAAAGGTTGAGAAGATTATTGCAAATGGTGTTCAGAATCATGTGTGTTCAAGGGGCAGACTCTGGAAATTGTTCATTATGACCGCAGATTTTACCACATCTTGTAAATATAGGCTTTTGTCTTTAGGCTTCAGAGCAGCATATTTAAATGTTTCACCTTGCATTATCTGATTTGTGACTTCCCTCTGGCATAAATGATTGAAGTTACTGAGCAGTGTCTTGTGTGCATCTTGATTTATAAGATGAATAGTGTTGAGCACTTAATTCCAACTGCAAAAAGTTAAAACTATCAAGATTTTCCTGTAACTATTAACCTTTTTGGTTCACTGTCTGGTACTTAAGCCCTTCAGTTTTTATTATATTAGGTCTTTGACCTTTATTACACAGAATTAGTTTCTACAGAAAATTTTTGATATTTTTTAAACAAGTACTACAAAACTGGAGAGTTGAAAGTAGGGTGTTGGGTCTGGGTGTTGTGCCAGTACTTGGGAAGTAGAGGCAAGATGATGGGGAGTTCTAGGTCATCTTCAGTATAACCCTGGGGCATGGCAACATACTAGTGGCTGTATCCATGATGGAAGTTTATGGGTCCTTTCTTATGCAAGTACCCATAGATAACTGCTGTGATTTCATGATGGCATGAAATGCATGGCAGTGTCATCCAAAAGACCTTTTATATCATCTCTTCCCTGTCCCGGGGCTCTTCACATTCTTTCCACTTTGGTAAGTCAGCGTTCAATAGTCACTCATTCTTGGCATAGTTACTATTTCTTCATTAACTCCTACCCCCTGGAAAAAGAAGCTGCAATACTGACTTTTCAGACAAGATGTACCCCCTGGTGTAATAGTGGCATGACTATTGTTAGGGGTAACCAAGTATTTTCTTGGGGGGGGGATTTGAGGCCTGCTTAGCAAAAGGAATTAATGTCTGGCCCTGCAAACCTGGTCGAAAGTCCATGGCTAGCAGGTCATAGGCTTTAAGGTGAAACTTACCCATGGCTGTGCTGCTAAACAGATGTGTTATCAAACTGTCTTCTAAATATTGTTTATACTCAAAAATTAGTTCTGTTCTCAGCCTTGGTCAGAGAAGCTTGCTTCCATAGCACCTTCCTGGATGATGAAAGCTAGCGCGCAGGCAGGAATGAAGCTTTATTTCTCTGTGTCCTGCAGCCTAAAGGTGTGAGCTTCAGCTACAGGGTCATACCACTCAGTTCTAGTTGGCAGTCAGGTGCAGTGTCATACAATACAATAGTGTGTATTGTTTTGGGGATCCCTGGGGTCCTTGGCCTACCACTCATGGGGGGGTATTTATACTTGGCACTTGGATTTTTTTCTTTAATAATACATGTCTTCTGGGAACAACATTATCCATCTGTGCAGGATAATTAAATCCACAATCTTAAAATTTTTCATCAGCTTACAGAATAGTAGGTTTCCATGTGGCTTTTTCATATATCTTTCGTTAGGTTAACTCCCACTACACACACACACTTACTTCACTCCCTTCTTTCCCCAAGCCCATTCCCACTTAAACCTTCCTAACTTAGTATTTCCTACTTTGCTTCCATATCACTGTATTCTACTATTTTCCTGTTTAACCCCCTTCTCGTGGCCCCTTTCTGGAACTTTCTTATATTAAGTATAGGGTCTTGTTTGTAACCTCAGAATGGCCTTAAATATTCAGGAGGCTGCCTTAGCCAGCCCTTTGAGTGCTGGATTTATAGGCCAGTACTCCCATGCCCTCCTGAGAACTAAGTCTTAATTTAGTGAATGGTTCTTGTCCATTTCTATTCTGTAGTGGTAAAGAACTTAAGTTTTCAAAAACTTTGAACGGTTTGCATGCTATTAAATAAACACTTCAAAATTCTGCATCTGATAATCAAGAATGAGTTAAAAACATTTCTAAAAAGAAAGTTTGTACTGAACATGTATAGTTCTTGTCAGAATGATAACTATTCAACATTTTAATTTTGTTTCATTTGTAGTCCGTATTATAAGCAATCTAAAGATAAGGTATTTGGGAGGGTTGTGTTGGGGCTGGATGCAAATATTATACTACTTTATATACAGGACTTTGTATTTTTCACCCATGAGGGTCCTGGAGTCAATCTTCTATGGATACAGAGAGACATCTTTAATAGCAGAAGAGTGAATACATTTAATACTGGAAATAGCATGGTGTCATTTTGTAGACTTTGCATTCTTCACCATAGCCTGTCCCCTTTATAATGAAACAGTGCCGCAGTGTGTGATTGTTGTAGCATGCTGTGATGTTGTGCTATTGTTCATCGCACCTTCAATGTTTAATTACGCCTTCCTCATTTTAATAATTTACTTTTCTCAAGTGTTCCAAAAGGATACTGAACTGAGACTTAAGAGTTCTTTTTGAATAATTTTGTCACAAGGTAAAATTTAAGTATAGATATTGCCACTTTATTTAGTCTCCAGAGCATGGCTTTTATGTATCTAAAAATAACTTTTTTAAATGGTTGGATGAGATAACATTTATAGATGATTGCCTTGCTTTCTTTCTTCTTAGGTGGTTGGTTTTCTTACCGCTTATGGCATCTCTTAGGGTGAGCTTGCAGGCTTACAGTTAGCTACAAAAGTAGCTGTAGACTTATTGTGGGGTAGTTTAGTGCTAGCTTTGTTATACACGATGAATATAATTCTGAGCTGATAAAATTGATTGGAAAGGCTTACATCAATGGAGATTTGGGGACTGGTTTCTTTTGAAAAGAAAGAAGCACTTTATAGGTAAGAGTGTCTTCAAGTCTATTTTCTTGATGAATCAAATATCCTAGAGCTATATAATATTTTTAACTGGTACTAATTTTAAAAATTAAGGCATTTCATATTCTGTCAAGCCTAAAGTCTCATAGCTCAGATTTACTTTTATGTTTGTGTGAATGTATATATGTGTATATATGTACATATGTATGTATTTGTATGCATATGTATACGTATACCTGATCACAAAAACAGCATTCACAGTTTTTAAACACAGATAAATAAATTGGATTGAAATTATTTGCTGAACCATGTTTTGATTTGATGAGTCAAATTACTTGTAATCTCACCACTGAGAAGTCTTAAGCATTTTGGACTTATTTTATTCACTTACTAAGTATTTTCCATATGCCTGATATATCAGAATTTAAGTTGCTGGGAGCATAGTAATTAAAACAAACAAAATCCTCTTATTTGAGAAAGACGAAGGAGTTATGATTTTTTAATATAGATATTGAAAGGTTGTATCTTAGCAAAGACCTCGAGGAGACATAAGAAGATGCTGGGAGGATCTGAGGGAAAAGAGCACTTTAAGCAAAGTCCTTTAGATAGGTGGGTAGTGGGGGTATGTGTGTCTGCATTGAAGGATGGGGTTGGTGTGTCTAAAACATCAAGAGGGCAAATGCTACTAAAGCCAAAGAGGACAAGGAGCAAATGAAGTTGAAGGGTATGGTAGTTTGGGAAGGCCTGGGAGGTATGACCTTGGAGGAGATGTGTCATTTGAAGTGGGCTTTGAGCTTTTAAAAGAAAGCAAACTCTCTCTGCCTGTTTCTTGTGAGTCAGATGCAAGCTCTTAGCTACTGCTCCAGCGCCATGCCTGCCTGCCTGCCTGGCTATTGCTGTGCTTTTCACTATGATGGAAGCTCACCCTCTGAAAGCATCCCAATTAAATGCTTTCTTTTATATGTTGTCTTCATTATGATGTCTCTTTACAACAATAGAACAGTAACCAAGACAAAGTAGGAGCTGGAGCCCCATCCAATGAGGGTTCTTCCTCCTAGCAGCATATGAGAATCGCCTTGGAAACTTACAAATCATTCACTGGTGCTGTGCTGAAGGGAGGCTGGTTTCTATTGTGCAGCCAGAGTTGAGAAATAGTGGCAAAACATCACTAGGCTACATTAAGGAAGGAGATGTTGAAGCTGATGAAGAGTTTGGAGGAATTTTCCTTCTGTCTCTGATTTTCTTGTTTTAAAACCATATGTATTAGGAAATTTCCCAGACATGGAAAAGTAGCTACTAACTCTCTTTCAATAGCCATCTGCATGTTACTGTATTTGCTGACTTTATTTTGTCCCTTCTCCCAACCTTTTTTCTCTATAATATTTTAATGCTAGTTTGGTTTTTACAAGGATCATTCTGGTTTCTGGGCTAAGAGAAATAAGAGATAGACAAGCTTAAAAAATTCTCCCTCCCTCCCTCCCTCCTTCCCTCCCTCCCTTTCAGTCATGCAGACACAACATGCTATATCCACACATTATGAACTACTTTTATTTATTATATTGAACATTTATATCATTGACTACTCTGAACCTCATTTTTTATAGTTAAATACTACATTTGAATGTGCCTAAGTTATTCTTAAACTATGAAACATTTTTAACTCATACCCTTTTGTATTAAACCATGGTGATAGACCATGTCTTAGGGTTTCTATTGCTGTATTTTATTAATACTTGACCAGAAGCAACTTGGGGAAGAAGGAGTTTATTTCATGTTAGAGCTTGTAGTCCATTATCCAGGGAAGTTAGGGCAGGAATCTGGAGGCAAGAAATGAAGCAGGGCTTCCTCTCAATTACTTAATCAGCTTGATTGCTTAAAGCACACAGGACTACCAGCCCAGGGGGTGGGGAGCACCACCTACAGTGAACTGAGCCTTCCCACATCTGTCATCAAAGTCTACCACAGGCTTGCCCATAGGCCTTTCTGGCGGACATTTTCACAGTTGAGGTTTCCCTTTCTCAAATGACTAACTTGTGCCAAGTTGACATAAAACTAACTTCCACAGATCTCTTAAATAAGTGTGCATATCTTTGTGACTAGTTATATAACATTAACTACCTGAATAAAATTACTTTGTCAAAGGGTGCATACAGAAATCTTTGTAGACCAGGCTGGCCTTGAACTCACAGAGATCTGCTTGTCTCTGCCTCCTGAGTACTGGGTTTAAAGGCATGCACCACTACCGCCTGAGAATCTAAAGGCTTTGAAATATATAGACTCTACACCCACTGACTGCTTCTGAAAGGGTCAGTTTCCCGTAACTTTCATTGACATTGAATTTTGTCCAGTGTTTGTTTTTAAATCCTGTTTTGATAGGTGTAAGGGTGACTTGAGACTTCACTTGCAGCTTTTTGATTGCTAATGAGATAGACTTGAATTTTCTCTTACATACATTAAAAATAATATTGTCAGTTACTGGCTGTGTGACTTTAAGTCACTTAGGATCTTTGTTTTTTATCTTGTACACTTGCTTCATAAGCTACTCATGAATATTAAAGCATTTTTAAAATGAGAATCTTAAGCTTTTTTGCCCACGGTTCATAGTTTTTTGTGACCAGAGTTTCATGGAACAACACATATCCCCTTATGAAGTCTGAATTATTTTGAGAGTTTATGTTCATATTCATTTTAATAAATGCTTTACTGACTGTTATTGATCACAACATTCTGGTTGTGGCCTAGAGTTTGCAAAACAGTGCTTTAAGTTATGTCCTCCTGGGTCTTTATCCATTGGGACCACTCCAGTATCTCAGAATTCAGCTCCCCTTTAGGGCAGTAAAGCTGAACAGGGAGAAGGCCCCAGACCTGCCTTGCTATATACATTTGAGTCTCTATGATGCCGTACTAACTGAGCCATTAACATGACTGTTGGAGATATTTGAGCAGAAATAACACAGTACAGGAATTAAATTTGCAGACTCTGTAACTGAGAAATATCATTAATAAAGGAATTTCACCTATGATTTTGTTACTTTAAAATATAACAAAATGATAAACAACATTTGGTTTTAATATAGCCCCCTTTAAGCAGAGAAAAAGAATGAGAACTGGGTAATATAGGAAGTTGTTGTTGGGATTTCTGTCCTGCCCAGTTTCCATAGTTGTTAGGTCCCAAAGAAATCACACAGAGGTCTACACTAACTATGAACTGATTGGCCCATTAGCTCAGGCTTCTTATTA
>LOJH01040337.1:0-14639 GCA_001685095.1 Ellobius talpinus
CCGTGTGGGAGCTGGGCGGGACGAAAAGCAGGCCTGCACTCCCCTTTCACTACAATCTAACATATTTGCCTCTTGGAATTTCTAAATTCTAATCAGGGAAAGCACTTGCTATCAGACCAAGAAAGTGAAAGTTAAGGACTTTGGGTTCACAGTGGGACTGCTGAAGGCTCTGTGAGTGTAGTATACACAGCAGAAACAGTATTTAGTAGCAAAACTTACTTTAGGTTTCACAATTCCAAGTATTCCAAAGTGTATTTGGAGTTTCTCCTTATCATAATATCCCATGGGCCAATGAGACAGTTCAGTGAGTAAAGATCCCTAAGGAGCTATGTTAGATTCCCAGCTCCTACACACAGTCCATAGAGAGAAACTTTTGTAAATTGTCCTCTGATTTCCACATGTGGTATGACACACACATGCATAAACAAATAAGTGTAATTATATATATATAATAAAATTTTTTATTTTAAAAATTTTGAATATATATATAATCCCTTATGTAAGAAACGATGATTTAGGTATTTATTGTGATAATTTCCTGAGGATTCCCTTGGCTCTCTAAGAAATCTTTCCATCATCTCTGTGTAAAATGTTAGTATTGCATCCAATTTGTTCATTGAACTATTCTTAATAATAGCAATATACAAGGTTTAATGGGAGTGCAAATAGGCCTAGTATCTGAAATGAGATTTGAGTTCTCTGCAAATCTAAGTGTCTATTATTACCCACATGCATTTACATACAAGCTGGGCCAAGGTCTTTTGAAGATGTAGGTCCAAAAGATTTGCTGAGATGTAACCAATAAGATGGTGATACTTTCTTGGTGGTTTAATTGAGGTAATAATTATCTATGTTTATCAAGTACAGTGTGATACTTTAGTACATGTAGACTTTCCACAAGACAGGTCATATTTACTTGGATACTGGACATGAGACAATTTTTAAAACATTTTTATGACTATTAGCAATAGTGGAAAAGTAAAATTTATTGTTCTAAATATGAAAAACACTTAGTGAATGTTTCTTTATACTGCTCAAACAAAAATCACTTAATAGTTTAATAGTTTTTGCTAAGCAAGCAATAAAATGAAATAAATAAATTAAAACCCATTATATGTCCCTGATTTAGACACAGAAATCAACTGAAGAAGGTCCACAAGTAGCAGTTATTAGAAAGCTCCAAAGCTTTCCATGTCTTTCTGATGAACTTAATTACCACAATGTCTTTTAAATTTTAAATTTCCCATATGGGAAATTTCTATTAATTATAATGTTACCTACTGCTGAGAACAAAACTATCCATTGTGAATTCCAGAGTGGCTAATCCTTGCCAGCAGGTCACCCATGTCTGCCAAAGTTTCCTTTAAACACAATTAATAATGACAATGATGATAGCAATAATAAGAAGAAGAATATTTAATGTTTAATCAGCATATTCTATAGCTGGAAAATTAAATAGGACTCAAAGAATGTAATTTCTTGGACAGTGAAAATATAGGGTAGCATATTTCAAAGGCCCAATTACATTTTGATTGTAATTTGAATTTTTTTCTAAAAACAATGTCCTAAAAAAATCTTCTTAAAACATTTAAAGGTTTACTTAATTAATTCATCATATGTGTGGTGTGGTGTGGTGTGTGTGTGTGTGTGTGTGTGTGTACCTGAGTGTATGTGTGTGTACCTTATTCATTCTGGTCCCTTGGAGGCCAAAAGAGGATGTTGGAAGTAATAGAACTGACATTACAGATGGTTGTCAGCAACCTATGTGGGTGCTGAGAACCGAACAGTAGTCTTCTGCAAGAGCAGTGAGTACTCTTACCTGTGGAGCAATCACACCAGCCTTAAACTCAAATATCTCTTAATGAATAGCTGCATAACAACTATGAACTTACTACAAAGTTATATCTTCTACCAGTTGAGATGTTACTATTTCATATAACCTACATTAAAACATTTCTAAAGGATATGCATGCAACAAGAACCTAATCACATAGTTCTCTACTGTACTTTTGCAAAGTACACTTCCTTTCTATATTAAATAAGTAAATAATTTGCTCCAAAGCAGTTATACCAATTATCAAAATTGCTAATATATTATTTGTACCTGTATTAACTTCAAAAGTTAATAATCATTTTATGAATACTGGATACAATGAAATCGAAGACATTTTCTGAAATTTCACATACAAGACTCACAGACTGAATCATATGTATATCCAAGAAGAGAAATATAGGATGGAAAAAGAGATGGCTGAACAGAGTGATTCACACAGCAGAGAGAAGCAGAACTACATAGATACAGAGGCACCACTAGGTATGTGTGTGCAGTTGCAACAGACAAAGAAGCATATTACTTCCTGGTGGAGGCAGTCCTTAGGCCTACAGGAGGTTCAGTCCACTACCAGCCCGCTTAACTCTGTAGCTGCTCAACTGAGAGAATGCCACTCAGGCTGCAGGCCTAGTGCACTGCTGCTGCCACTCTAGCTGCTCTCCCTACTGGGACTTCAAATCCAATGATCCATGCCTGGGGTATCCGCATGGCAGCCAGTGCTGGGGGCAAGGTGATGTATAGCAGCACAGAGCTCATGTGGGTTCTGCCCCTTATGAAGCCCAACCATGTGATCACCTTGTTTCTGAGCAACAAGATATCTGAGATTAAGAATTGTTCATTTTAAGGGTTAAGTCTCCCATGTTGATTTCTGGGATCTGTGATGCTGCTGGAGGCCAGGTTGACACCCATGGTCCATGCTGCTGCCAGCTGCTATAGGCAGGGAAGAATCTTTTGCAATGATATTGATGACTGCAAACTCATAACTGAGAATAAGAGATGAAGGATTCTCTACTAATCCTTCCAGAAATAAAGGATTCTATGCTAACCCTTCCAGAAATAGACACAGTCCAGACAGGAAGCCATTGAAGAAAATCCTTAAAAACTGTGCTAGAGATGCTGAAGTGTAGCTCTTTGCAGTTGAAAGTTTCTGGCAAGGATATGGGGAAGGACTTATTTTTCTTTAAGGGGCTGCCCATTGGGAGTTTGACCAGGCTCCGTGAGTACAGGTGGGAGGATGGTCATGGGAGGAATGGGAAGCAACTGTGATTGAGATGCATTGTGGGAAATTTTCAAATTATTAATAAAAACTTTATTTCGGGGGAAGACATAAATATAAAATATAAGCATATCTAATATTCTTCATACAGTTATTATTCTGTGTTCTTCCTTTAATATGTTAAGTGTCCACTTGTTTTACCACTTAAAAATGTCATTTGGTAATAAAGCTTTAGAAACATTTTTATTTATCCTCATTTCTTTGGAAAAGTAAAATGAAGGGACATGATGCTTTTACTTTTGTGGTCCATTTTATGAGTCTATAGTTACAGCAAACCTTAGTTTTATTCCTGTTGCTATGATAAAACACCCTGACAAAAACACCTTAAGGGGGAAATGACTTATCTGGCTTACAAGTCCAGTGTGCAGTCCACCAATTCAGGGAAGGGAAGTTGGCAGAGACTTAAAGCTGCTAGTCATATTACATACACAGTCAAGAGAAGAGCACAATGAATTAATGAATGTGTGTATTTAGCTCACTTTCTCCTCTCATACAGTTAAGAATCCCCCGCATATGAAATGGTGCCACCCACAATGTCTTGGTCGTCCCACCTCAATTGATGTAATTAAGATGATCTCCACAGTCTTCCTGACCAGCCAACATAATCTAGATACAGCCTCATCAAGATTCCCTTTTTAAGAGATTCTAGATTGTATCAAGCTAACAGTTAAACAACTGACACACACAGCACAACCAATAATGAAAGACTTTAATAGATAATGCAGGTTGTAAAGAAAATGGGGATGAAAAGGATTGCCCTTTCCATGTAAATGTTTCTCAGGCACTGGCACACAATTATAAAGCCATTTCTTATGATATAATGTTCATTATAAATCATTTTTAATTGCATAGGCTCTAAAGAAAGGTATCTTCTGAAGGCGCAGAGGGTGAGTTAATTGTAGAAGGCGCTCTTGCCAAAAATAGTTGAAGATTTTTATAGCGTCTTTATCTCTACCATTATATGTAGACCAGGCTGTCCTCAAACTCAAAGAAATCCTGCTTCTGCCTCTCAAGTGCTGGGATTATATGTGTGGTCCATGACACCCAGCTAGATACCTCTATATTTCTAAAATGCATGTTTTTTAAACTACCACTGTGATAATCTGTTAGGGCAGCCATTACAGAATATCACAGACTTAAACAATGGAAATTTACTTCTTAGCACAAAAAAAGAAAGAAAAAAGAAACAGAGAAAGAAGGAGGAGGAGGAAGTGGAAAAGAAGAGAAAAATAAAAAAGTCCTAGTTCTTGAGTCTAGAAAATGCAAGATCCAACTCTGACAAGTTTGAAGTTTGCTGAATGTTCAGCAGATTCTGTGTAGTCTCACAGCAGAAGGACAAGGTGGCTCATTCAGTCTATGATAATCATAGTGCTTACCACCACTGATTTTGTCATCTTTGCCAAAGGACAGAGATAACGGGCACAGATAGTAACACATTAAAAAAAATTCAAATTAAAAGTTGAACTCTAGAAGCACCCAATCTCAATATTCATCCCTTTATGAAAATATACCACACAAAGTAGACTGTCTGCCAGTAGTCCTAGTATTTGCAAAGGCTATTTAAATACTTTAATTCTTTTACTTTCTCTGTTATATACGCTCACATTGTAATCATTTCTATAGTAAAATACATTATATTTGATTGAGAAAGCTCTTGTTTCTTCCAAGTTGATTCTAGAGCAAAAGGCCTCCCTTTGTAGCTGAACATGCTGGTTTATACCTGTTGGCATTAAATTCTGGGGAGTAGGGAACAGAAAGAAGAGGATTTGTTTAAAAGTTCAGTGCCAACCTCTTCTACATGGGGAAGTCCAGGCCTTCCAGGGCTACATAGTGAGACCCTGTCTCAAACTCAAAACAAAACTAAACAAAAATCAAGCCATCCTTTCTTTCTGAGAAAGAAAATGCCATGTTCAAGCTTAATGTGACTGAATAATAATTACCTACATGGAAAAATGTTGTTTCCTTACATCAACCAAAGGTTCAGCTTAAGCCACACACTGTGAGAAATGCAAGTTAAATTACAGTTTCTGTCTGTGTCTACAGTCATAGAACACCATTTTTTCTCACAGGAACTCTCTGAAAGATTGGGATCATGATTGATTATTTAAAAAAGAATACTCCAAAAGACTGAATGCTGTGGAACAAGACCTAATTTTAAGACAGTATCATTGCATAGCTGGTTTTAACTCCAACTGTAATTCAACACATGATTTGGGAATCTAGTCATCTAAATGAATATTTATTATTTTTGTTTAACATACCATGGAACTACTGCTGTCTGAACTGTTTTGTGTGGTTTTTGCTTCAGAAATCTATTTTTACACTCTCCAGTGATCAGTTCAATAATCTCTGCTTCCAATGAGATCTGACAATTTGTATATATAAAAATAAAATTGATTTATGTTTCTTTTTAGTCTTTTCTTTCCATCTCTGAAGTATTTGCTAGTAGCTCCTTTCACTATTCATATAGGATTATAAATTTACATATATCTGATGACTCAAGTATTTCTTTTATTGAACACTAGGTCTACATTTAGTTAAGCAGACTTCAAATTAATTCTGTCCTACTAACTCTGAGAATGGAGTTGAAGTTTCTTCCTTCTGTATTACTTCATGCATACGACAATCATAATCAGTTTCTGCACACAATGTGTAGGCAATTTAGAGATCTAAAATTAGTATGAGCAAATTATTTAAATGAGTACTGAATAAGAAAGAGATTAATCAGGTCACAAAAATGGCTGAAGTGTCCCAAATGGGAGGTCTTACTCATTTTCTACTTTGCTAGCAGGCTAACCAAAGGTAGTATAGATTTCACTATGTGAACTTACAAATATATACATACATGTAATATAAATGTGCAATGTTCTATAATCCACTATGAAATTTAAATATTGTTGTCTATTGTTTAATTTAAAAAAAACCTGCAAGGATCTGGCATCCTCTGTGAAATTTAAGCGATTTTATTCATTGTTTTCATGGGAAATTTTTTAAAATAAATGTCTACTGCATACTGCTGAAGAGAAATAAATATCAATCAGTAAGAATATGTCATTTTGATCCATCAAAACTGTAGCAATTTTGAAACTTATTTAATGTTAGCTATTTTGATAAAACTAAAAATTTATAAAAATGTTTATTGTTCCTAAAAATCCAAGGAAGGAAATCTAAGAACAACCTTGTTATTACACAGGGTGTTTGTGTATAATTCCTATATCTGTTGTGCTTTGAATGAGAAATGTGCCTCGTAAGAATCAGGCTTGACAGTTCACCTAGCAGTGCTAGCTTGGTCAGAGTCTATTCTGGGGTAGCAAAATTATTGCATTATTGATATGCTTAGAATTATTATGCAGAAAAAAGACAAAACAAAAATCAGAATTTAATAGAGAATACTAGCAAGGCCATACATGTGTGGACACGTTGCAAAAACATTCTATATTGAACTTTGTTGATAAAGCAGACTTAAGACCTCTAATCGGCTTTTTCTCAGGAAAACCATATTCAAAGCCTTGCAACTTCATCAAGAGGCATTATTTCCACCTCTGTAACAAGACTCTGATGGATACTAGTTGACACATATCACTCAAATAGGCTATACATGCAGCATGAATAATAAAATCCCAGAGCCAGAAATTGGGGTTCAACTCGAAAACCGGAAAAGCAATGAAACCAAACCAATAGAGAAGTCTTAACCTCTGCCAAGGCTGGGCAACCACAAACTAAACAGATAACCTCTCTCTCCTCTCATTATATATTTCCTCTATTGCTGGAATTAAGGAAATATGAATCCCTAGTACTGGTATTAAAGTAGTAGGCCACCACCACATGGATATATTTCTTCATTGATCCTGTGTAGCCCAGGGTAGCCTTGAACTCACAGAGATCCATCTGACTCTGCCTCCCAAATCCTAGGATTAAAGGTGTGTGCCACCACTGCCTGACCCCTGGTGGCTTTGCCTCTAGTCTTCAGGCAAGATTTACTTATCAAAATACAAATAATATGACACTACATATACATATTTGAAATGTAGGCAAAATGAACTTTGGTCATTCTATGCACAGTTTTAGTTTTGAGCACATGAAGTTAAATGAAATGCTTTTCTTGGTTCTAATTCTCTCTTCTCCTCTCCTTCATTTCCTTTTGTTTTCTTGAGGCAGGGTTTGGCTGTGCAGCTATGTCTGGTCATAAACTCATTTTGTAGCCCAGCGTGGCCTACACTTACAGCAGTCCTCCTGTCTCAACCTCCTTGATGCTGAGATTACATGCTTAAGACACCACACTTGGCTTAAAATTTGCTGATACTATGGAAAATACAAACAAAATATCAAGCCTTCTCTATTTTGTGTTAAACAAGATAAAGGAAACTCTACTTCTAAAGTAAATTATAAAACTGTCATTTAACAAAATTCCCTCCCATGTCAGCATTTTTCTGAAATCAAAGTATATACTCAGGTTTCACTCTGTCTAGAAACTGCACTGCTCTGTGTTAGCCACTCAGTGAGAATGTGAAGCCAAGCTGTGACCACTCAGAGGCACAGGGCACCTTACCCTAGGGATAGACTTTCTTGTCCAATTCTAGACGGTTTTTCAGCCTTCTGCAAAAAGGAAAACTTTTGCTTCACTGACAAAATTTGACAAAATATGGCCATTTTCCCTACCCCCACATTCATTCCTAACAATACGTTCTGTGCTGATTAGTTGTTTGGTTTTTGTTTTGGTTTTGGTTTGCTTTGGTGTTTCATGAGAGGGTTTCTGTGTGTAACAGATGGTTTTATCCTGGAACTTGCTTTGTTGACTAGACTGACCTTGAACTCACAGACCCTGCTTTCCTCTGCCTCCCAAGAGCTGGGACTAAAGGTTTCACCACCACGACCAGCTTAATTTTCTGTTTTGTTTTTGTTTTTCAACTTGACACAAGCTAGTGTCATCTCAGAAGAGGGAACTTGACTTGAGAAAATGCCTTCATCAGATTGGCCTGTAGGCAAAGTATGTTAGGCATTTTCTTCATTAATGACTGATGTAAGAGGGCCCAGCCCACTTTAGTCAGTGCCACCTCTTAGCAGGTGGTCCTAGGTGGTATAATCATGCTGGGCAAGCCATGGCAACGGAGCCAGTAAGTAGCATTCTTCCATGGTCTTTTCAGCAATTCTTATCTACAGATCCCTACCTGTATTTCTGGTGACAAACTGTAAGCAGCAATCTGTAAACTAACCCCCATGCTGCTTTTGTTCATGGCATTTTATCATAACATTAGAAAGTAAACTACAACACTCACTTTAGGAGTCTGAATGAGACTAGCTTCCATAAGATCATGTATTTGAATGCTTATTCTTCAAGAATTGGCACTACTTGAGGTGATTAGTCACATGGCCTTGTAGGAGGAAACTTCCTGCAGGTGGGTTTTGAGGTTTCAAAAAAATTGCAGGTTTCAAGTTAGCTCTCTCAGACTGGTGCTCCTGGATCAGATAAGAGTTCTCAGATACTGTTCCAGTACCATTCCTACAGGCCTATTGCCTTGTTCCCTGCCACTATGGTAATGAATTCAACTTCTGAAACTGTAAGCACTCAAAACACTCTTTCTTCTGTAAATTGCCTTGGTCATGGTATCTTATCACTGCACTAAACAAGTAACCATCTTTGTTTTTATTGCATGGGAAATGGTTAAAGTGGAAAAAGAAAAAAGTAGTGAGACCATTTATATTCCAATTTCAGTCTCTGGGTCCAGTCAAGACACAGTTATTTGACTGACCAGGTTAGTACAAATTTAGTTATTTGCAAAAAAATCATTTCTATCTCAACAAACTATTAACTCCTCAGAGACAAACTGCCCTCTTGTGTTCTCAGCTAAGAGTCCACTAGAGAGGCAGAAATTGTGTTCCACCCACCAATAGGCTCTTAAATACTCAAATATAAATAGCATACAGATATCTTGTTAATGCTGATAGAATAAACTGACATTCTTTCTCAGGGAAACATCTTCTTTACATTCTTCCCCTTCATATTGATTGTATGTCACAATTCTTTTTTTGATGGTTAATTTTATATGGCAATCAGACTACACCAAGTGATTCTCAATTCTATATTCTTTCTGATATGTATGTGAGGATTTTGCAGATATTAACATTTGGATCATGATCTCAGTAACAGACATTATCCTTCCCTCCATATGGGTAGATATTAACTAATTCATTCATGAGGATCTAATGCAACTAACAATCAGAAAAAGAATTCACCTTGTTTTGTTTCTTGCTTACCTGCTTGACTTCAGGCATTAGTCTTTGCTTATTCCTGAATGGGGATGTATATCACTGGCTTCTCCGGTTCTCAGGTTTTCAAGCATAAACTTGTGATATAATACCATTTTTACGGTATGTGCACTTTGCGGATGGCAGATTATATGGTATTTTCTCCCTTCAAAATTGCAGGAGGAATTTGCCCTAAGTTTCTTCACTTGCATATGTCCTTTAGGAATCCTTTAACAACCCTCTCAGGAAGTGTGGAAATTTCCAGTATAGAGCACAAGGTGAATTATGTCTACTTGTCCAGCAAAAGCTTTTAATATCAAATCATTAAAATCATGTGGGCTTGGCAATTATTCTGCATTTCATAGAATAAAATTACAACTTTAAATACAAAGGCTGAAATATTTGGGATATTCCTATTTTTCAATGCATCTGTGGACAAACTCATAATAAAGTCATGGAGTCCAAATAAAAAGAACAATCAGACAATTTTCAAGATCTGAGGGGTTTCTCATGATGTGGGAATTTTATTGTTAACCCTGGGATGATCCCCATCGAACAAATATGTTTGGTCCCCTGCACACCATACAAAGGGATTGGTTAGTGCTAATGTTGAGAAAAATCAAAGCTTCTATGTTGCTTTCTGCAGAATGTATCTTGATTAGTATAAGTGAAATTGATGGTACTTTGTTTATTATAATATTGTTTCTTACTTGATGCTACCATGTAGCAGGCTTTTTCTTTGGGCCACCAGCTAACAAATATTGACACAGAGATTTATAATTAATTATAAAAGCTCTGCCTGTATTTTAGGCTTATCCTACTAACTCTTGTAATATAAATGAACCCATTTCTATTCCTCTATGTGTTGGCATACAACTCGTGGCTTTACCTCTCTTCCTTCATGTCTTGTTTCCTCTGTATCTGGTGAATCCTCCTTTTTCCTTCCCAGAGGTCTCTGTCCCCAGAAGTCCCACCTATCCTCTTCCTGCCTAACTAATGGTCACTCAGCTCTTTATTAAACATTCACAGTGACATATCATCATACAGTACAAATGAATACTCCACAACACTACATTCTCTTGACAAGGCCAACATGTTGTATCCTCTAGTTTTCTCACTATTATGGTTACTATATTAACTGACAAGGTAATAGTTTCCTTTGAAATAGCCACTTTAAAGAATCTCCTTTGATCAGTTAACTCTGATTATTAAGAATAAATCATAATCATAACTATGTACTCGTGATAATTTCTAGGATCATGATATTACTATTCCATTTTCCTTTCATTGTTTACTTCATCAGTAATAGTGAAGTCCATTTCCTACCACTTGTGCCTGTGTCCCATTGACCTTACATCATTTCAACAGATATTGTCCACCCTTTCCTAATAAGAAAATGAAGGCTGAATGGATCCAGGAGATTTAAATATAGTACAAGAATTAGTCACAGGATAAGCTTTACTATCTATTATTACCTTGATTTTCCATATTAAAAATTGCTGGCAGAGAGAGAGAGAGAGGTTATCTTACTAGTATTCATTCCAAATCTACAGTGTATGTAATGGTTGTTTGATCAAAAATGCTATCTTTGCTTCCAAATAAGGAAATGGTCAACAAAAGGCTATGTGAATAGTCTCATGGGAGTCTACAAAGAGGTTTTCAAAGCTCCCAGAAATCGGTGTCCCATCTTATTATTGTTTATTTTTACCTTTTTGATACATAGGTTGATGTCTATGGGTTTATTTTTAAAAATCGTTTCCAGAAGCCCTAGGAATTTTGTTGTTGTTTGTATCCTGAAAACTCAGTAACCATCATTAAAGATTAGATATTAGGGCTCAACACCAAATCATTTTCCTTGCAAATTAATGTACTCCTTTTTCCTATTTCCCATTTTAGGAAAAATATTAGCAACACAAAATCGATTTTAGTGGAAGAAATTTCTTGGAAACAATATGCTAGAAAAGACTATAGACTGAAAATTTTAGAGTATTATAATATTAAAAACATTATTTCAAAGGAATTTTTCAAATAAAACTTTTGTACATGGACTCATAAGTATGCTTTAGTCTTTAATAAAGAGAAACTAAAAGCCTAAAGTTAATTATGTAAAAGTATATGTATGTTTTGGTACAAATTAATGCACATAGTTTCCTGAGCAAAATATCAGAAAAGTCAGAATATACAGAGGCAGCTGTTATGAATGTGAAGAAAAATATAAGAACAAATATTACTGAGAGACAGACTTACAGTTCAGCTTTAACTGCCCATAGGGAAGTTTTTATTTGAATTTGGTTCATCCTACAAGTTTCCAAAATGGAAGTTCACTGATCCTTAACTTGCTGAGAGGCAGCCACATACATTTTACCCCAATTTGTTCAAACTGAATGAATTTATGGAACTACCGAAGATATTACTATCTATCTACCTATGCATGTTTTGCCAACAGTACAGAAAAAAAAATAAAAGATTACAGACCACAACTACACAGGCAGGGTGCACAAATTACAAACCTACTTAAATTCTAAATTTCATTTCTTATACAGGTATGATTCAGGTTCCATTCATCACTTGATTGAATGCATGCCTAATGTCAGAACTTTTTCATTACATGCCTCTATATAGCATCATTGATTTTGGATTTACAAACATATATAGTTCAAACTAAAGTCCTATTAAACAGTAATTTGAAAAATGCAAAATCAAAACATAACTTATTGTCATTTGGTAACCAGTGATTATCATTTACATGGACTGTATTTGTTAAATTGAAAAAGTAAGTAATTATTTAAACATTGACCTTAACAACACGGGTATATTTTAGAATCAGTTTGGAATACTATTGCTATCATTTGAGAAACAATGCTATCACATAATTAAGGCCAATAAACTTGAAAATTCTTAGAAAAAATGCTTTATTAAAATGGATTGATGAGCTGTACTATGTTATGAGCCAGAATATTCCCATTCTGCATTTAATTTAAGATACTCAAAAATATCACAGCAGAAGAAAATATACTCAAAACATGAATATATAATTTCCATTGATTATTATAGAAATCTATCATATTAAAATGATAATCCAATGGTTGTTTTTTTAACCAAAGCACAATTCCCAGTATAAATCAAAGTCCATCTCAGAGACAATAAAATATCCTTCATGTTTCTCATATATTTCCTTTCATCTACTAGGAACATCTGCTTTTTTAATTTACCTATATATTTTGGGTAGAGGAGAACAAAACAGTGTTTCTAAAGTTGTAAAACTGTAGGAAAAGGCTCAAGTTGAATTTTAATACAATATTGAGAACTAGCTCTTATATTAAAAAATATTTTTGTTTTGTTTTAACTGTCAGTGATCCACACTAAACTGTTTTTAGGTGAAATACACTGAATTTACTTGAAAATATTAAAGTCACCAAACAAAGTGGGATAATGAATCAAAACTGGAAATTCATTGACACTTCTTGGAAGAGTGTGTAGGTTACACAGACCAAATTTAACAACAGACTTTGCTTCTTGGAGCAGTTCATTCCTATTGCTATATATCAAAATACCACAGGTTGGGCAATTTATAGCCAGTACTAATGTATTCCCCACAGTTTAAGAAACCAAAATGCCCAAGGTCATGCTGTCACTAGATTTAGTGTATGCTACAAGCTGTCCCTCTGTTTCCAAGGCATCCCTTACATGTGAGAAGGTAGATGATCAAGAGAAAGCTTGTTTTTATATGGACATGTATCACATTCTTGAAGACAAAGCACCTGTGACTCAATCACCAACTAAATGCTCTATCTCCTAACACTATCACATTGGTGAATAAAGTATAAAAAGCATTTTTGAAGGACACATGCATTCAAGCCATAACATTCTGTATTAAAAAAAACACAAAATTCATCTAAATTTCATAGGAACTGATTCTAGCAAATGTGATTTTATAATGAATATGGAAATCATGTAAAACACCATGTATTATTTTCTAAATCTAAATGTGGATAAAAACAGCTTATAAATGATATTCTACCACAAATACATGGCTGCTGAAAAATAGTATAATATCAGCAAAGTTTGTATGAGACTTAACCTTGAAATGATGCAATTGATGGATTTATATATCAAAAGGGGTAGGATAATCTAAAGACAAAATTTAGGCATTTGTTTTCAGATGCATATCCATGAAGTGTTCAGTTCAGAAATATTTTAGAGACTGTGATGCACAGTAAAATGCTAAAGGCATTGACCCCATGTAAAAATGTTTTCAGATCAACAGAGAAAATAACATGAGCACATACCAGCCAACAGTGAATAGAAAAGCTCAACTACATGGTCCTGGTCAAAATTATAATGGAATTTAACAATGTGAAGTTCTGTAAAGGTCACATATAGGAGAATAGGATAAAAATTACTTTTAAAAGACTGGTGATATAACTGTGTAGGTAAAGATAAGTGCCACCAAACCTGATGTCTTCCATTTTAACCCTAAAATTTCAGGGAACTGAGTCCTACAAATTGTCCTTTGACCTACATACACACACACACAGAGTACAGCACACATGTATGGGCACATAATGCACAAAAACCAGAAAAAATAAATGAACATAAATAAATGGAAAAAAATAAAATAGTCTTTTACAAGTGGATAAAATTCATGGGGATGGTGTAGGCAGATGCTGAGAGTTCAAGGCTAGTTAAATCTAAATAGTGAGTTCCAAAACAGTCAGGTCTATATAGAGAGACTCTGCCTCAAGATTATGGGTGAAATTCATGCAAGCCAAAGGATAAAAATTAACTGTCATGTTGCATGCAAAGAGTTCAGAACAGGCAAAAATAAATAATTTTATGGTAAGCAAATGCTAAAGAGAGAAGAAAGCCCAGAAGCTAAGGTATATGGAAGAGAAAATACTGGAAAGGAAGGTTTGTTTGTGTGTATGTGTGTATGCATGATATTTATGTGAAATATAATATATATTCATATATATAATATATGTTCACATATATATGTGAAACTATTTTTTTGTAAATGGAGACTGCTCTTTTGTTTCCCGGACACCCAGACCCAAATAATCACACAAAATTATATTAATTGCAAGACTTCTTGTCCATTGGCTTAGGTGTCTTTCTTGCTAGCTCTTACATATTAAATTGATCCATTTCTATTAATCTGTGTATCACCATGAGGCTGTGACCTGCCGGAAAGTTTCTGGCATCTGTCTCCTTCAACAACTACTTGGTACTTGGGTCTCCAGGACTCTGCCTTATCTCTCTCTCTCTCTCTCTCTCTCTCTCTCT
>LOJH01040340.1:5676-16750 GCA_001685095.1 Ellobius talpinus
AAAACCAACACAAACCAGGAAACCCACAACAACTTGGTTCATTGTGCAAATATTCATTGAAATTTTGAGGGAAATGGCCTGCGCTACTGAAAACACACACATACACACAGACTTGATTGAATCTTAAAGGAACACAGTACCTTGCTCCAACCCTGAAGTTTTCAAAAAGGTTTACCTGATCAGTAGAAGAAAGTAAGAGGCTATGGCACACTGACCAGGGGACTTCTGATTATCTCTTGCTTGCTCACAACAGGTCTTAAGGCAACATTTTAGGTCTCTCAGCTAAACGTCAGCTACCAGCCTGTTCTTAAGACCACAGGCAAATGGTTTCTTTCTAGCGCACACCTACATGTCCATTTTAAGCATGCTATTTTTGAAAGCTACTGGGTTAAGCTGATGACATTTCTTATCTGTTGGCTAAGACTAGGGACCATCCAATGACATGATGCAGAGAGGCTTCTGCCTCCACAAACCCAGTGGTAAAAAAAGAAATAAATGACACTGGCTCGCTGTGACAGGCAAACTTAGAACTTTTATTTGGTTTTCAGAATGAATAACCACAAGTTGTGTTCATGCATTCATTCAGTTAGCATGTATGTGGCCAGCAGTTCTCAGCTCACTGTAGGCTGGGAACTCTGTGAATACAAAAATGGGCAACTCAGTGTTGCCTTGGCGTTTGAAGATTTATTATACTCAAGCTGCAACAGTAGGTGAAAACAGAACCAAGTTCTCTTTTTACCAAGACTGAAGTAAAGGATTGTGTATGCGGGCATCCTTGTTTCATGAGGCCTTCACTATGCCACGTGTCCTATCTTGTTTTCTATCTCTCTGATACACACCATGACCAAAAGCAACACTGTGAGGAAGAGGTTGATTTTATCTTATGGATCACAGTCCTTCATTGAGGGAAGTCAGGGCAGGAACTCAAGGGCACAATCCTGAAGCCCGAAACTGAAGCATGGGCTATGGAGGAATCACGCTTACTGGCTTGCTCAGTCTGCTTTCCTGTATAACCCAGGACCACCTGGATCCAAGAGTGGCCCCTCCCACAGTAGGCTGGGCCTTCGCATATCAATCGCTGATGAAGAAGATGCTCTCCAGGCTTGCCCACAGGCAATCTCTCAGTTAAGGTTCCCTCTTCCCAGAAGACCCTAGCTTGTGTCAAAAGACCAAGCAGTACTTCCACTAGGAAGATAGGCGGTGGCCCTACCAAGCAAATAGTGCAAGTATTTAAAAAGTGCAAGGTTTTAAAAACCTTGAATCAATGAAGATGAATTCCCCCCATCTTTTGTTCCTGTATCCGGCAACACAGAAACATGGGAGCAGACAGAAAGCAATGCTTTACTCAAGAGCTACAGGAAGACTCTCCGGTTGTTTTGAGCTTTGTTTGGAGACAAATACAAAACCAATTTCTTCGTTGCTTTAGTGGCATTGGGAATGGCTTTTAAAAGCATACTGGGTCAGTCTGGTGCAGAGAATGGTATGGTGTGAAATATTTGAGCTGAGTTCACCATATTCTAAAATAATGCAGATATTCTAATTTGAAATAAACCTATGACTTAAATTTGAGGTCTCTAACTATAACCTTAAATAAGGTTAGCTTTGATTTTAAAATATTTACCAGTTTTAAGATACCATTATAGAATACTGCATTTCTGTTTGATTAAATAGTCCTATTTTATCAAGTGTTACTTAACCTACTAGTTAAGAAAAGACACTTGTTTTAGTTGTTGAATGATAATCCTACCAATAAAGATTTGAGATCTATTCTCATATAAGTTTCTTAAAATTATTTTCATTTGTCTCCTCCTTACAATACTTTATTTACAAAGAGAAACATTTTTCTCAGTGTGGCTCCATGAGAAACTGTAAAAGTTAATGACACAAATAAGGATTAACTGATTACCAAGTCAGCTGTTATTTTTAATTCCCTGCTGCCTGCTTGCCACACCAATCCCGCCGGAAGTTCATTGTCTGACTCTCTTCTGCATGGTCACGTTACCTCAGAGTCTGCACTCAGACAAAGAGTTTATAGGTCTGGTCCCCGCCTCCACTTAACATCCATCCTGTTGTCCACTGTGTCTCACTAAAGTCTCTTTGCTCTCCTGAGCCATGATCCAAACAGCTCCTTTCAACATATTCAATATCCCAGAGAGCAAATTAAACTGCAAGCATATTTTAATGGTATAGGATGGTCAAGTCTGATTTTTCTATGTAACTGTTGTGATATTATCTGAACAGTGATACTGATTACAGTCATTCATATTCTCTTTCCTTTCCAAAATAAATCAGTTTAGAATAATCCATCAATGATTATATTTAAGTGAACCTCTACCTTGGTCCAGAGATGTGAGAACAATAGGCAAAATATCTGGGCAGAGATGTGGGTTCTGTGAAAGAAGGTGGGACCTAGACATGAGAGACCTGGTTAAAATTCAAAGCAGGACCAGATGCTTCAGCAGTAATTGAATGTCTTGCCTTTTGTATAAGCACAAGACAGGCTGCGGATGCTGGAATAGGAGGAATCTTTTTGATGGAGATTCGTGAACACAAAGTAGAAGCAAACATTGAAAAGGCAGATCACTTGGGCATTTTTTTCTCCGTCCACGAATCTAGATGGTTCTGACACCAATGAGTTTTATTACAACCGCGCCCACTAAGACACAGTTTGCATAGAATCTTGTTAACTCAAGTAACACCCCAATTAGAACCACTGGTTAGGCAGATATATGATTGGTAAGAGGGAGAGAGTCTTTTTGTTATTCTTTCCTACACCGCTGCACCAACCTAAATAAATGAATAGGCCAGTTTGGAGTTTAATAACCTCATCAGCCTTTCAAACATACTCCTTACTGTTGCGAGTGGCCCCAGAGTGCTCAGTGCTCCAGAGAACTTCATAAAAATAAAGTCCCATTGGAAAAGAACATCTGGGCTCACACTGGCAGCATTTAAGAGTTTCCACTCAGACTGGAGCTCTGTGGCATGGTACTAGTGTACCACAGAGGTGGCTCTGGGTCCGTTCCCTAGCACAGCAAAACAGGTGAGGAGGGATAAATAAGATGACGTCACATCCCCACCTTCACCTTACTTTTCAGGTGTTTTTCCTGTGGGGTTTGTTTGTTGTTGTTGTTTTTGGTGGGGATACTTAAGAAAAAACTTTAATAACATGTGATGACTCCAAGGCTCAATGGCTAACGTGTGGCTACACTTAGCAATTATCTTGAAATAACATGATGATTTCCAAGAATTTTTCTGTGCAACTTCTTCAGTTCATATAATTTGAAGCTTTTAAGAGTTCTTTTCTCAAGAGAACTGAGGCTTCTCAATCGCGGCCTCATCATCCTCTATTCTTTGGGAGGATCTTGGGAGGAAGGAAGCGAGTGTAGTTTTCCCAGGAATATTGTTTTCGAGAGTTCACCCCCTTTGAAAAGTGAATTGTGTAGCAGATACCCGAAGGCTTTCACCTTCTCAGTTCAGCGGCATTGTCTAATCCAGAACAATGTTTCCTTCTTTCGGGCAAATGCTTTAGTGGTCTGAGGCAGCAAGAGCGTCCACAGTATTGGCACGGATTTCAAGGATGCATTGGAAAGGATGTCAGTCAGATTTTTTTTACTGCGGAGACTATAGAAATCTGATGAAACTGAATTAAAGGAAGGCGTGCGAAAGAACATAAAATAGAGCTAAAGTTAGGCACAGTCGTTCGCTTCAGTCATCCTCATCAACGTGAAGCGTGGGCAAGAAAAGCAGTGCTCTTAGTGTTAGCATGTGGCAAGCATCTTTCAAGCCATCCTCAGGTCAGCTGTGAATGGAACAAGATCAGCGCCGTAAGCTGGGAAACCGAGGTCCAAGACAAGGGCCTGATCACTCACAAAGCCCTCCTCTGTACTTGCACTCTGAGCTAAACTCTAGACCTTACCAGCATTAGACTCTGTTTCCATTTGGGGTCGCGTAAGTTCTTCCGACTCCTGTAACTATATGAGGGATGCCACATCGTGCTTATTTTTCTAATTACTTCCACTGCTGGCTTGTTGATGGTCAGATGGTTTTCAGAGGATTGTTTTGTACCCATATGTAATGTTATACACTGAGACTGGGCTTTACCAAGTGAAGCTCAGATCTTAATGAAGGGCTAACCAACTATTATCAGACACACAAGTTTCGTAAAAACAACTTCTTAACTTTTGTTAACTTTTCCAGTTAAAACTTTACTGATTGTAAAGCTGCTGCTTGAGGGGATGGAGAGATGGCTCAGTGGCTAAGAGCTATCCCTATGTAACTGTGGAAACCTGAGTCTGAATCTCCAGCACCCACCTAACAAGCTAGGGGAGAAAATCCACAGGAGATTCCTGGGGGTTTGCTGAGCTCTAGATTCAGGGAAAGGCTCTGACTCAAAGCAATAAGGCACAGAGTGATGGAACAGGACTCCCAGCATCTTCATCTAGCCCATATGTACTTTTACATTGGCATGTGCACACACCATAACACACACACACGTTTAAATTCATTAATTGACTATGCATCTGTGAAGCTTATTTAATCATGATTTAGATTTTCTTTGTTTTTATGCTGTTTGAAATTAAACACATGCGAAAGTGGTTATGACAACTGTTGAGCCTCCTTAGGGTGGCCTGCTTAAGATCCTACAGGATTTGTGTCTTGCATCTCTACCTCTATTACCCTTCTTCTAGCTCTCTTTCTTCCCACTTCCCTGCGATCTGTCCCACACTTAGGGCCTTGGCATACATGATGTCCTTGGATCAGAACCTCTGTATTCCTGGTTCAGCAGTTCATGCTCTGTGGAAGTCATCGTGCCCTTCCTCGGGGAAGGCCTTCCACAACCCACCAGACAGCTAAAATCATCTCAGTTTTACCTCTGAAAGAGCCATGTTCCTGCTAGGTCAAACCAGGAGTGTTTATTGAGTGGCTGACTTATAAGTGCCTCCCCCTGCATTTCTCCCACTTCTTCAGTGGGATGCCCCACGGGTATCATATCTGCTCCTGGCATCAGCGGGATGCCCCGCGGGTATCATATCTGCTCCTGGCATAAAGTACATGCTGCAATTTGGCTTGTTGGGTAAATAAATGATTTAAGGAATTCCTCAAAAGGTCTTAAGTAACACAAGCACATTTTTCTTATATGTCTGCTAGAAGTTGTGAAGTAAAGTTTCTTACAAAAAACAACCCCCTCCAAAATCCTACCACATGTTCTAATTAAGCAGCTGTTTCCAGCCACAGGGACTACTGGGGTTTCTCTTCATACCTGCATAGTTTGCTAAAAAGTTGTTGGAAGAGGCAGGTGTCACATGTTTTCCACAGGATTTAACAAATCCTGTTATCTCAATAAATTTGCATTTGTTCTTTAAAATAAATTTGGAATCCACTGTTTCTACACACCTAAATCATATCTCCAGATTTTTCTAAGACCCATCTGACATTCTGTTCAGGTGAATGAAGCCCTCAGCTGAGGTCCCTAGGCAATATTTTTTCTGATTAAGAGAAAGATTATATGTTTTATTAGGTGGTTAGACCATTTGTTTCTTGGCAAGTCATGCCTGATGTTTATCTGGCAGTTTAGGAACACACAGTTAGGCATGAGTTGCGTGGCTCACACACTGTTGCTAACAACAGTCATGCCAGGCTCTTCCACATGGTGTGAAACCCAATTTCATTTGTGTCATGCATTGGTTAGAACCACAAACGAATTACTGGTGGATGATTTAGAAGCCAGAAGGAGGAAATTCTGTCTTCCAGTAAAGGGGCAAATCAATGCCACCAGAAGAGGAAAGGAGGAACTTTGTGGCATGGCGGCAAAGCAGGAGTTAAAGGTTCATTGAGATCATTCACGGACTCTTTACTGCCTGCATTCCAAATGGCTATCCAACCTTTTGTGTCATTGGACTCAGGAATACTTGGTACAGGCTAAATGTTTTAAAATGTGTCTTCTTGTTTATACTCTTTGATAATATGTAAAACACACTGTGGTCATCATGGGGCATGATGATAATATATTTCCTGATTCATCCAGCAAATGAATAAATTAACTCAACAATCCATGGCATAACCAGTGAACAATAATTTGATCAGTTGTACATGTCTAAGCAAGGAAGTCTCTAGAAAGAAAAAGGACAGGGCTCAGTGACCCTGGGAAGCTGACCATAGGGAGGCTTCTGGAGGGGGTGGACTCCTTCCCAACTCTTGCCCTACATGTGTGTCTCTTCATCTGTATTCTATTCTGTATAGCCCACAGTAAACCAGTTAATATGGTTCCCCAAGGCCCTGATTCACTCTAGAAAATTAACTGAATAAAAGAAAGGTAAGTGGGGATTCCAATTTGTAGCTGATAATTCATAAGCTAAGTTAAACAGCAGCAACAACAAACAAAAACAAAACATGCAGTTTGCTTGGGACTGGCGCCTAAAGTTTGGGGAGTTTGGGAAGTGTGTGCATAGCCTTAGCACATCAGTTCTCAACCTGTGGGTTATGACCCCTTGGGGTTCAAAAGACCCTTTTGTGGGGGTCACATATCAGGTATCCTACATATCAGATATTTACAGTATGACTCATAACAGTAGCAAACTATAACTATGAAGTAGCAACAAAGATAATTTTCTGGCTGGTGGTCACCAAAACATGAGGAACTGTGTTAAAGATTGAGGACCACTCTTGTAGAGTCTGATTCCATTGTCTAGGATCTAGACTCCAGAGAGTGTCAGAGCTGACTCAGAGGAGAGGATGCCCAGGTATCACCCACTATAAAAACTGGCTGGGTGCTTGCTGGGTGGGAGAAATTTATACATCCCTTGAATTCTCTGAAGCTTTATGTGTTGGTTATTATTGAATAAGTGTATAGGAGAAACTGAAACTGATTTTCCCACTATATCACACACACAGACAGACACACACATATATCACACAGAAAGATAATTACACACACACAGAGAACACAGAATGCTAGAAAAGTGTCTTTGTATCTCATAAAGGTCAAGTATAAAGATCATAGCAGCATTCAAAAATTAGGAGGGCTGGGGGCGCATATGGGAAGACCTGGAGGAAGAGCAAGTTCAATGCCAGCCTGGGCTAAATATTCAGATGCTATCTCAAAAAAATCAAACAAACAAATAGATCCTATTGAGTACATAATAAAAACTTCCCCCAATATAGATGTAGGTTGAACTTATTAACATTGTCCATGTTATGACTTCCCTAAACCCAAGCCTTCCTACCTGTTTCTGGGGCCCGCTGGCATGTTCATGAACGAAGACACAGATCCACTTGTAGCTCAATGATGCTATCAGTCTGTTTATTCCCAGATGGGGCAGACAAGGCCCTGGTGCTAGATGCCTGGGACCAAATCACCTCTGGATTTTCACAGCTTCTTTGCCTATTGCAGTATGCCTACAAATGCTCTCTTATTCCTGACGTCATTACACAAAGAAGTCAGGAAGGACCAGCATTAGCCAGCAAAGCCAACCTCCAACAAATACCAACAGTGGTTCTGCTACAGAAGGAGACAACAGAAACGAGCTCTTTGGGAGACATGAGAAGAAATGAGGAACTTTAACTAAATTTTTACAAGAAATGGTGGGTTGATTGAATAGTCCTTTATAACCTCTGGCCTGAGCCATAAGACTGGTTTATAGAGACAGACAGAGAATGGTCTCCAACCTGCCAGTGGTTTTAGAACATATCCACATTTTCACCCAGCAGTACCTGCATTTTCCCATCAAGTAATTCTCTCTTTACAGATGTTTTGCCTGAAGAGCCTCCTTGAGTCTATTTCTTTTTTGTTACAGTCAACATTCCATATTTATTGCACTTGTCAACAAACACTCCATGTTTATTGTGCTTTAGAACATGCCCATGGGCCAAATTGTTTTCAACACACTGAGGACTCGTTTTCTCTGCTTTCTTTATTAGAAAGGAGTCTGGAGAATATAGAAACTTGCTTTCCCATACTTGCTTGTTTGCACCCTGTCTAATAAGCTACACAGCATGGAAAATGTCACACACAACAACGACACGAAACCTCCATAGCAGGCTGTTTTTGGTCCTGTGCCATTTTGCCTTGTCCTCCTGTTATAACGGAGACGACCTGCTATCTCAGGAAGCCCACATTAAGGGCCAGATAACAAAGGTGAGCCAGATGGCCTTTGCTTGAGTTCCTTGTCTGAAGCAAATCCAGCCTGTCAAAGGTTTTCAGAGCTATCCGGAGTTGGTCTGTTTCTTAAAGCTGGACTCAATGAACACAAACATCTAAGAACAACTTTATAACATCAGGCTGGCTAAAAGATAATGGGGACAAATGGGCCTGCCCTTAAGATACCATGTAAAAATAGATTCAGAAATGTAACTCTAGATATCAACACTAGCACTCAAAACTGCCCCGCAGTATGTTTCAGGCCCATGGAAGTAAAAATGGCATAGAAAATACAGTCAAGATGCCTGAAGTCACAGCAGGTTCAATATTTGATTTATTTTTCTCTTTTTTTCTAAATATAGTAAAAAAAAAACCCTACAGTTAATGATCAGTGATGCCAAGAGAACTAAGAACACAGCAATAATTGTCAGGAAAGCCAGAACAGGAACCCAGTGTTTATCCTGTTCTTGGTGGACATGGCCAGATCATTGTTCAGAAAACTTTGAACAGGGCCACTTACGCAGCTTACCCAAGCTTTCAAAAATCTCAATTGAAAGGTGGAAATTTTCCTTGTTACAGAAAAGACAGTTTGAAGACTTATTCCTGGCCAGTAACAATGGTTCCACTTGTGCCTTTCTGAGAACAGTGGATGATGCTGCCACTCGTAACTGAGGTACAGCTGTATGGGATCACGAAGCACACTGTTTCCCAGAACTCAGTACGTGGGATGACACACACAGGAATTATTCTCAGGATTTTTGTGTTTTTTTTTTCTCCTCTGATTAAATAGTTTAGTTGAAGGAATAAAGAGAAATGACAGCAATATGACCTTGTAGCAGGTAGTCAAGTATGCATTTTGATTTTTTATATTTTTTAAGATGACATTTTAAAATGAGATCACTTTTGTAATGTTTCCCTTCTATCCTCTTCTATTCATTCATCAAGAGTCTAAGCGTGAAATTTTTATTACAATTAAAATTGGAGGAAAACTTTAAAAAAGAAAGAACTAAAGAACCTGGCTTCTGGGCTGGAGAGATGGCTCAGAGGTTAAGAGCATTGCCTGCTCTTCCAAAGGTCCTGAGTTCAACTCCCAGCAACCACATGCTGGCCCACAACCATCTGTAATGGAGTCTGGTGCCCTCTTCTGGCCTGCAGAGATACACACAAACAGAATATTGTATACATAATAAATATTTTTTTAAAAAAAAGAACCTGGCTGCTGCCATAGAATCTGACAGTTGTTTCTGACTATTATGGCCAATTTGATAACATGTGCTTTAGATGTTGTCTTTGGGTTTCTATAGCTGTGATGAAACACCATGACCAAAAGCAACTTGAGGAGGAAAGGGCTTATTTCATTTATATATCCTGAATCACAGTCCCTTGAGAGAAGTCAAGATAGAAACTCAAGCAGGTTAGGAACTTGGAGGCAGAGGCCATGAAGGAGTGCTGCTTACTGGCTTGCTCCCTATGACTTGCTCAGCCTGCTTTCCTATAGAACCCAGGACCACCAGCTCAGGAGTGGCACCATACATAATGGCCTGAGCTGCCCAACTCCTCCACATTACTAATTAAAGAAAATGCTCTACAGGCTTGCCTACAGTCCCAAATTATGGATGTATCTTCTCAATTGAAGTTCCCTCATCTCCGGTGACTCTAGCTTGTGTTAAGATGACAAAAAAACTATCCAGGACTGATATCATAATAAAATAAGAACCATCACAGCATGTTTCTCCTTTGATTGCTGTGCAGCTCCAGTGATTAACACACGGGAAGCTGTTGAGACAGTGTTGGCACAACAGTGGGTGCCACCTAAGTGGAGGCTGCTGCCGTGACTTGTCTTCATCACTTTGGTGACACACAGTGCTGTGGTTAAAAGTATGGCCTCTCAGCATAGTTCTGAGTTAAAATCCTCATTCTGCACTGTTTAAACTCCTTGATTTGGGCACATCTGAGCCCCAAATCCTTCACTTTCGACATGGGATACAATTCGTGACTGGAGAGCCTTTTATAGACAACTGAATCCACTGCAGAGGGAAACACTCCTGGTACACAGTAATCATCCAGCGATGATTTTCAAGAGCTACCCAGAAAAATGCTTTCTGAATGTAATAAATTAGCTGAAAAAAATATATGTACTTTTAGTTCGCTGATGGGAAAATGAAATGGATTGAACACACCTGGATATTGAATTTAATTTCCCTATAGCTTATTTCAAATAGCTCACATTCTGGGTTTTGTTTTTTCCTATTTTAATTTTAAATAAGAGTTTATGGAATTATCAGGCAACCAAATTAAGAAATTCTCATCTCATTTCAAGTTTTGTCCTGTGGCTGATTGGATAGTCTCCTTAAATCAATGACATTATCATCTCATATGTTAAGTAGAAGGCTGAAGTGGAATGCTATTGGTATTAAAAGGAACGGTTTGGAGGAAGTGGAAGAGAAGCTTTGCCGATTTATAACCCTGTGCATCTTGTTACAAACACACACTACCCTTTTGCTGGCTGACTGTAATTATAACTAATGATAGTTGAAGTCCGAGATCTGTCTACTAAAGTGGTGATTACCTTGCCAATGTGAGGGGTGGAGCCCTTTAGAGTCAGGCAGTTCTGTGCTCCGGGCTTAGCTTCCCCAGGGGCAAACTATACTATTTCAGGGGAGCTTCTTGATAAAATATAAAATACAGACAACAGTGTCTACCTAGTTGAGAGCCTCATGAGAGAATTAAGATTGTGAAAAGTGACTCCAAGTAAATGCATGCTGTAGAGAGAGATTTACTACCATGGTAGCCATTTGACTTTGTCCTAATAGACTGTAAACTCTTTGGAGGACAGGACTTTCTTTTGAAAACTTGAATGTAGGGCCAGTGAGATGGTTGAGCAGGTCAGCACTTGCTGCCAAGCCTGCCAATCTGAATTCCATTCCTGGCACCTGC
>LOJH01040341.1:0-14638 GCA_001685095.1 Ellobius talpinus
TTGCAAATAATATAGTTTCTGTGTGATTATTTCAGGAGTCTGGGTGGCTGGGAAACAAATAAGCAGCCTCCAACAACACCCCATCATGATCTTGAACCCCACCCCACCCTTGCTCATAATTTCTCCTCCCTCTCTTTGACTGGACTCCTGTAGCTCAGCCTGGTGCTGGGATGTGAATCTCTGCATTTGCTTCCATCAGTTACTAAATGAAGATTCTATCATGACAGTTAGGGTAGTCACCACTCTGATTACAGGGGAAGGCCACTTTAGACACCCTCTCCACTACTGCTAGGGATCTTAGCTGGTGTCATCCCTGTGGATTCCTGGAACCCTTAGTTATCAGAGAAATGCAAATCAAAATGACTCTGAGATAGCATCTTATACCTGTCAAAATGGCTAAGATCAAAAACACTGATGATAGCACATGTTGTTGAGTAAGGGGAAGAAATGTGCACAGCCACATTTCTTCATCCAGACATCATTATGGCAGCTTCTCAGAAAGTTGGGAACCAATCTGCTTCAAGACCCAGCTATAACATGCTTAGGCATATACCCAAAGGATTCCCATCATACCACAAGGACACTTGTTCAACTATGTTCAAAGCAGCATTATTCATAACAGCCAGAACCTGGAAACAACCTAGATGACCCTCAACTGAAGAACGTATAAAGAAAATGTGGGATGTTTACACAATGGAGTATTACTCAGCAGTAGAAAAAAGAAATAATATCATGAAATTTGCAGGCAAATGGATGGAACTTGAAAAAATCATTCTGAGTGAGGTAATACAGACCCAGAAAGACAAATATTGTCTTTACTCACTCATAATTGGATACTAGATGTAAAGCAAAGGATAACCAGGATACAATCCACAGCTCCTGAGAAGCTAGGTAACAGGGAGGACCCGAAGAGGGACACAAGGATCACCCTGGGAAGGAGAAATAGATAAGATCTCCTGGGTTAACTGGGGGAAAGGGGTGGTAAAGGGGAGGGGATGGGGGATTAGAGCGTGAAGGAATAGGATAGTTGAGTTGGAGGAGGGATGAGGTGGGAGGGCAAGGAAAGAGAAGTCTCAATAGAGGGAGCCATTGCGGGGCTAGGGAGAAACCCCAAACAAGGTTATATTAACAAGAAAATTCCTGACATTCAAATGAATAAATGCATGTACATATCAAAACAGATTCAAGGTTCTTGATGTAGAACTCTTCTAAAAAGAGCTTTAACTTGAGACACAAAACACCAATTACCTTGCAGACATGGGCTTAAGAAATTGGACATTGTTGTGAATGCCTTTGTCATGCAAGCAAACACAAAGACAATCACAGCATCCCAGGGTCTCAGCCCCAGCCTGTACTCAGTGTCCTGCCGGGAGATTTTACAAGGTTAGTTGCCAAGGCAGACAAGATGACTCTGATGCAAGCTGCTCTCTCGGAATTAATACATTTGGAAGTTGAGAGCCAGGCAAGTGGTATCGCTAATCAAGCAAGTGACAGCATTAATCTCCTTTGGCTCAGCTCAAAATAGGATATGCCACAAGTGACCCCAAGTCCTTCCCTCCACTTCTCAAGCCATTAGCTGAACATCATATTTCTTTCTGCTGCCAGCCCCGGCGCCACCAGCCGCACAATCCTAACAGCAGGAAGAACACAGATGATGAGGGTGTCTTATTAACTCTGCCTGTGAGCCTCTGCACTCACCTAAGGCTGCGCCCGCGGTGTTCTCTTAATTTGCCAACAGTAATGAGGAGCTAGCCTTCAGCCAATTACCCTCCACATTTCACCGGAGAACAAAGAGCTAAAAATGTGAAGATTCAATTCTAAGTGATGTGTTAAAGCAACCAGAGGACATGGGGGATTTCAGGAAGTGATCTGAATAGGAGCGAAGACTCAGGAGGACGCAGGTGTCTCTCTTCTGTGGCACCATGACAACCACAGCGGAGTGCCATAACAGAACCAGAGGGGAGTCTGACAGACACCGCATCTGCTTAGGCCTGGCAAAGCTCTGCCTTGAAGGGATGGCTTAAAGAACAATCTCATGTCAAGTGAGTACGTCAATGTCTATGAACAGGGGTTCCGTGCAGAGCACAGCAAACAAACCAAAGGACTGGAATCTTCCATACAAACAACTCTAATTCTATCCCTGACATTGCAACTAGACCTCCATTTAAAGCCAAAAGGTGGCAATTTCTCTTTGAAAAGCTCTTTGCTGTTGCATGCAAGTGCAAAATTCATTCAGAGGGTTGGTCCTTCTCATCACTTTGCAGTCCAGTGATGGTTTTAGGGGGTGCACACATCAGTTCTGTCAATCAGCACTGCTGTCAAGCCTAAGTCACTGCTCACATAGATTACACATGTATCTCTGCATCCAGGAGGAGGATACAGGAGCATTGCTGTGAGTTTGAGACCAGCCTGAGCTACTGCATGGGATCTTGTCTTAGAAATCAACTTGGGCTAGGTAGGGAGATGGCTCAGTGGGTAGGCGCTACTGTTCATCAAGCTGAAGACCTGAGTCTGTATCCTAGGAAACCAGCACGGTCACGAGTGCCTGTACCCCAGAATTGAGGAAGTAGAGACAGGCAGATCCTGAGGGATCTCTGACAGCCACCCCAGCCAGAGGTCAGAACAGAAAGGGCCTGAAAGGCCTATCCTTGTATCTCTCCATTGGGAAAGCCTCAGATCAGATCCAGAAGGCAAGTCCAAATCAGGCCTCAAGCCTATAAACAGAACAGCCTGAAGGAACCCAACCAAAATTCCACAGCTCGTAAGGTCAGGTGCGAACACCTGACTCAGGGACCAATCAGCAAGTCAGAAGTGGCCTGATGATAGATTCCCACTGGCAAGGACCTTGGGAGGTTATGAATCAATAAGCTAGAACTTAGCAGAATCAGAGGGGAGGTCTCCACTCTCCTTCTTGTCCCCCAAGTCCATTCCCCCAGTTGCATCCCCAACGCTGGAGCAGCCCTTCTGCCCCCATTCCCAGAGGACTCCACAGATCTCTGAACTCACCCCCTCCTCTCTCACACCATCTCATTGCCTCATCTACCAGCAACTGGAGGCACACTCTGCCTAGACTCCTACTGGCCATGCCAGCTTGGGACTCAGAAACTCCATGGATCCTCTTGTTGCCCCTCCTTCGGTCTGGGAATTAAGATTTTCACTGTTCTTCCTGTCCTCCAATTCCAATTCCCCAGGACCATCCCCAGCACTGTAACAGAGCACATGCATGGGCCTGTCCTCCTCTGACTCCCTGGGTACTCTACCAAACCTCATGGCAGACCCAGCTTTCCTCTTCCTAGGGACCCTTTTAGAACCTGCTGCCTCTAGCCCATCCCCATTGCTTGGTGTCAGCCTCTAATATCTAGAAATAATCTCTGACTAGAGTCACTAGTGACTGCACCTGGGAACTTAGGAGCACTCCTTACCTCACAACCCACAGCTGACATCTTGTTCCTAAAATCTAGAGACGTAAACAGAACCAAGGAACAGAACACAACCCAACAAAGACAAGACCAGACATCAACACCTGGAATCAAAACCACTCCAAATCCAGATGCCTACATACCAGTCCAAAAACACAATAACAGCTAAGACAATCTACCTCCACCAGAACTCAGCAAACTTACACAACAAGCCCAGGGAAGCGCCGTATAATTAAAGTACAAGATAAGGACTTCAAAATGGCTATTATAAATATGTTCAAGGACCTTAAAAAGGAAATTCATGAATAAAATCTTTAAGAACACAAACCTGGAATGAAATGAAGAAAATCATTCAAGACATAAAAGTAGAAAAAGACTCACTGAAGAAAATACAAAGTTAAGGAATACTGTGATATGGGAGGTGATATGTGCTGTGAATATGTTTTGTTGCCATTGGCTAATAAAGAAGCTGCTTTCAGCCAATGGCTTAACAGGATATAGCCAGATTGGAAGAGATATTGAGAGAGAGTAGGCAGAGCCAGGGGGACACTGTGTAGCTGCCAGAAGAGAAACATACCTGCCAGAGCCTGCTAAAACCTTGCTTGTAGAAAAATAGAAGTGGGTTCATTTAAGATGTAAGAGCTAGCTAGAAATATGCTTAAGCTATTAGTTAAACAGCATTGTAATTATTACAATTTCTGTGTGATTATTTCAGGTTTGGTGGCTAGGAAGGAACAAGCAGCCTCCACCTATGATACTGGAAATGAAAATGTTAGGAAGTCAAACAAAAAAACTCAAAGGTAAAGCTCTTCAACAGAATTCAAGAGATAATCTCATGTATTGAAGACAAGATAGAAGAAATGGATATCTCAGTCAAATAAAATGTTAAACCTAAAACAAAAAATCTAGACACAAAATATTCAGGAAATCTGGGATAATATGGAAAGACCAAGTCTACAAATAATAGAAATAGAGGAAGGAGAAAAAAATCCAGGCCAAAGGCATAAAAATACTTACAACAAAAATGACAAAAGAAATTTTCCCTAATATAAAGGACATGCTTATCAAGATACAAGAAGCTTACAGAATGCCAAATAGACTGGACCAGAAAAGAAATTCCCTATGGCACATAATGATCAAAACACTAAATGTACAGAAGAAAGAAAGAATATATGAAGCAGCAAGAGAAAAAAAACATATAACATAAAGGCAGAGCTATTAGAGTAGCACCTGGCTCTTTAATGGAGACTCTAAAAGCCCTATGGGCCTGGATGAATGTTCTACAAATTCTAAGAGACCACAGATGCCAGCCCAGACTACTATACCTAGAAAAACCTTCAATCACAGTAATCGAGAAAGAAAAATATTCCATGATAAAACCAAATTTAAAGGGTATCTATACACACCTGCTCTACAGAATGCACTGGAAGAAAAACTTGAACCTGAAGAGGTTAATCACACCCAGGAACACAGAAGGAATAAATAATCTAAAACCAGCAAATGAGAAGAGTGGAGAGCAGGGTACACCACCTCAGCAAAATAACAGGAATTGACAAACATAGATTATTGATAACTCTTACCATCAGTGGTCTAAATTCCCCAATAAAAAGCACAGACTACCAGAGTTGATGGGAAAACAGGATCCATCCTTCCACTGACTCCAAAAAAATACACCTTAACATAAAGGATAGACATCTCCCCAGGGTAAAAGGATGGAAAAAGATATTCCAAGCAAATGGACCCAAGAAGTAAGTAGACATGGCCATTATAATAATACCTGACAGACTTCAAAGCAAAACTAATCAGAAGAGATAGGGAAGGGTGCTCAAAGGAGAAATCCCGAGAGGACACTGCAATTCTAAACATCTATACACCCAACACAAGGGTGCCCAAGTTCATAAAGGAAACATTACTATAGCCAAATGATAGATGCCAAAGAATGTGACTATTTTTTGCCTTTGTCCTAAAAGTCTGCCTGAGGCTAAATTGAAATGCCCCTTGACCTTAGGCATGAAGATGCAGAATGTAGAGTTTGCTCTGATGGGTTTTGGACACACTTTGGTCCAGTATTTCCTCACTATGCCCCTATTCCTCCATTTTGGAATAGTAACATATATTCTGTGCCATTGTATGTTTGGAAATTTTGGACTTTTAAACAGTGTTGAGACTGTGATAAGATTATAAGGGCTTTTGAAATTGGACTGAATGCATTTTTGTATTATGATGTGGTTAGAGCCTGGGGGCCAGGGAGTAGAATGTAACAGTTTGAATAAGAATGGTCCCCATTGGCTCATATATTTGAATCCTTAATCACCAGAGAGTGGAACTCATTGAAAGGATTAGAAGGATTAGGGAGGGTAGCCTTGTTAGAGTAAATGTGCCACTGGGGGTGGGGGCTTTGAGGTTTCAAAAACCCATGCCAGCCACAATCTCTCTTTCTGTTTCTTGCTCTCTCTGCCTCCCCCCACCCCCACCCCCGCTGATGCAGCCTATGAATCAGCTACTTCTATAGCACCATGACCTCCATGTTCCCAAACATGTTCCCCACCATGAAGATAATGAACTAATCTCTGAAACTGTAAGTGTGGGACCCAGTACAGCTTGGCTACATGGGCTCAGAACAACTTGGCCACACTGCTGTTATAACACACACACACACACACACACACACAAACACACACACACCAGCTAAAAAGTAGACCTGAGTTTCCGTTTACTGGCAGACAACCCTGGGTTCCAGGGAAAGCCATAAACTGACACCACCCAGGGAGGGCCAGCATCTCAAGGGAAGTACCTGACATTCCAAACATTAGAAAAGATCACCAGATGTCCCTGAGCCCAGCACACATTTATTCCCCTTTTGCAAAGATACCATACCCCTTGACAAATGTCAGCCAGTTAGGGTCCTGAACCCTAGAAATTCCCTCACCCCAGCCTCTACTATGATTAAAAAAAAAAACCCTACCCTAACTGGGCTGGGCACTCTCTGCTCCCAACTGTTGTGTCAGACAGAGAGTCCAAGCTTCAACTTGAATAAAGGCTCTTTGCTTTTACATATGAGTGCGAACTCCATGGTGTTTCGGGGAGAACCCGTAATCTGGGCATAACATAAACAAGCCCCAAATGCTTTCTTTTATAAGAGTTGCCCAAGGTCTTGGTGTCTTTCCACAGCAATAGAGCACTAATTAAGACAGTGGGTAACTACAATACCACAGTTTCCCCAATAGACAAGTCATGCAGACAAAAACTAAGCAGATAAATACTGTGACTAACTGATGTCATTAACCAAATTAACCTAACAGACATCTATAAAACATTTCCCCCAGACACAAAAGAATTTATCTTCTCAGCACCTCATGGAACTTCCTCAAAAATTGACTGCATACTTGGACACAAAGCAAGTCTCAACAAATAAAAAAAATTGAAATAACACCTAGCATCCTATTACATGAGCTAAAGCTGAATATCAAAAACAAAAGCAATGGAAAGCTTACAAAATCATGGAAACTGTACAGCTCACTACTAAATGAAAAATGTGTCAAGAAAGAAAAACACTTTATACTTAGATAAAAATGAAAGCCCAATATACCCAAACTTAGGGACGCAAAGAAGATGATTCTGAGAGACAAATTTGTAGCACTAAGTGTCTACATTTAAAAAAAAAATAGAACTGTCTCATGTTAGTATCTTATTGGCACACCTGAAAATTCTAGACAAAAAGGAGAAATAACACCCAAAAGGAGGAGACAGCAAGAAAGAATCAAATTCAGGGATGAAATCAATAAAAAAGGAAAAACAAAACAGACAAAAAATACAAAGAATCGAAAGAGTTGGTTCTTTGAGAAAAACCAGTAAGATCAACAGTCTTAGCCAGATTAACTAAAAGATGGAAACAGAAGATCCAAAGGAACAAAATTGGAAACTAGAAGGGGACATAACAAAACACACTGAGGAAATCCAGGGAATCATAAAAACATACTTTAAAACCTGTACTCTACCAAACTAGAAAATCTAAAAGAAATTGATGTTTTTCTTGATATATACCACATATCAAAGTTAAATGAAGACCAGATAAGCAATTTAAACAGACCTATAACCCGTAATGAAATAGAAACAGTCATTAAAAGTCCCCCCAAAAAAGCCAGTCCAGATGCTTACAATGCAGAATTTTACCAGAATTTCAAAGAATTGACACCAATACTCCTCAAATTATTCCACAAGGTAGAAACAGAAAGAACATTGTCCAATTCTTTTTATGAGACCACAGTTATGCTGATACCCAGACAACATAAAGATCCAACAAAGAAAGAGACTGCAGATGAGATTCCCTTACAAACACAAATGCAAAAGCTTTTAATAATATATTTGCAAACCAAATCCAGGAACACATCAAAAAGATCACCCACCATGATCAAGTGTCTTCATCCCAGAGATGCAGGGATGGTTCTACATATGTAAATGAATAAATGTGATCTACCATATAAACAAAATAAAAGGCAAACCCACGTGATCATCTCATTAGATGCAAAACAAGGCCTTTGACGAAGTTCAACAGCCCTTCATGATAAAAGTCCTGGAGAGGTTAGGGATACAAGGGACACACGTCAACATAATAAAAGCAGTTTACAACAAGCCCACAGCCAACATCAACCTAAACAGAGAGAAACTTAAAGCAGTTCCACTAAAATCAGGAACAAGACAAGGTTGTTCACTCTCTCCATATCTATTCAATATTTACGTGAAGTCTTAGCTAGAACAATAAGACAGTGAAGACGATCAAGGGGATCACAGGGTATAAAAAGGGACCTTACGTGCAGCCTCTGTGCCAAGCAGTAGGCGGCCCACACAAAACAAATTCAGTGGCATCTTTGAAGGTCCCTTGTGCCTTATCTGGGCATTATTTTTATTTTTTAATGCTTTACTTTTTCCTTACAGGTCTTTTGCATACATACTATAGTTTCCAGTGTTATTGGGTTTACTTCTAATGAAATCTTTGTGTTCAAATTGTGTGTGTGTGTGTGTGCATGTGCACACACGTGTTTCTTGTGCTTTTCTTTGATTCTCCTTGTATCTTATTTGCTTCATCTTATTCTGGTTTGCTGGCTTATTATTTTATCTTATTTTTTATTATATGCCTATTTATATTCTAACAGGAGAGAGAAAAAAGAGTGTAGATTTGGGGGGTTGAGGAGTAGGGGAGGAACTGGGAAGAGTTGGAGGACAGAAAATCATACTAAGAATATAAGACTATATTGTACGAAAAATGAAATGTAGAATTTAGAGCTGGAAGAGTATGGCTGGAGAAAATAACTTTGCTGTCTTCATAATGAATGATGGATTAGTTACTGCTCCTATTTGGTTCCATGGTGTGAAGGTACAGTCCGCCATGACAGGGATGGCAGCAGGAACATCAAGAGATTTGGTCACATTGTAGCTGCAGCCAGGAAGCAGGAAGACAAATGCTAGCATTCAGCTCACTTTCTTCCCTTTAATTTCACAGCTCTGGTACACACGGTGGTGCCACCAATGCTTGAGGTAGGTCTTCCTCCCTCAGCCTCTCTGAAAACAGCCTCACAGACACACCCAGAGATGGGTCCCTTAGGCCACTTCAATTTGAGGCATAGTGGCCATGAAAGTTAACCATCACACAGACTGTAGAACAAAGAGTTTGGCAGACATCCTGGGGCTGTGGAGATGAGTGATGGAGGTGGCAGTCTCTGGGCTCCCATGTCTGCATACCTACAAGAAAACCCTAAATACATGAAGCAGCACATCATTCGCTGACTTAAAAGCAACAGGCCTACAGAGGTCATTAAATGTCATTTAAATAAATAACTAATAAAGGAAGAAAATGCTTAATTTATGACTAATTGCCATTGCTAAATCATATAATCCTAATTTAAATGTCCTTATTAATATAGGTTGAAGGCATTAACTAGAAAACACCAAATGTGCTTCTGTAATATGCCACTTAAACACCCAGATTCTAGTTAACAACTTCAACTTCTTGACCCCTAGTCCCACCCTGTGCCAGCCGACAGTCCAGTCGCCCGGAATCCTCTGTTTTTAACTGTGGAACCTGACTTTCCCACTGCAGCCTAGCTGAATCTCACCAAATGCAAGTGCTGATGGGAATCCCTGGGCAACCAGCTCAGAAGAAATAGTCTCCGTCACTGGACCTATCTGGCCAGTCCTCACCAATTTCTTCCCTTCTTTGGACATATCTAAGAAGCCGTCTTACAGGCACGAGCAAGAAGGTAAAGCAGAGCAGGGCAGGTGTAGTGCTGGGTCCCCCAGCACCTGAGTGTGAACCTTTCAAGCCTCGCCTTAATAACCATCCCTTCTGAAAGGATATTTTGTGTCCTTATTCATTGATACATAGGTGTCCTCACGAAACCATTTCTCTGCATCATTTCCATCACAAATATTCCTTACAGTCAAATGAATGTGCTTGCTAAAGGAAACAGGAGACTTCCAGATGGTTCACTGAAAAAAGACAGACTAAAGAACGCCACACCAATGTAGAGCTCACCATGTTGTCCCAAAATTGGACATGAAGAGTAGGGAAGCCAGTTTCTACTTATCTCACTGATCTCTTTAAAGAGTCTTAAGAAGAATGATCTAGGTATGGTGGTGCATGCCTGTCTCCCTGAGACTGAGGATCAAGGGTTGTAGGTCAGCCTGAGCTTCACGGTAAGACTTGGTAATGTGGGGCGAGGAGTCTAGGGGTGGAGAGAGAGAAGGCGAGGAGGAAGAAGAGGGAGGAAAAAGAAAAAGGAAGCTAATGATATGGGAAATGAGGCAAAGTAAAAAGCCAAATGAGAGGCCAGTGTCAGCAACACCCACCAGTCACAGGTCTGAAGACCCCATTGTGGGGGTTGACATTTGTCTTAGTTAGGGTGACTGTTGATGTGACCAAAAGCCAGGCTGGAAGGAAAGGGTCTATTTGGCCTATGCCTCCACTTCCTTAGTTCATCACTGAAGGAAGTTAGGACAGGAACTCACTATGGGCAGGAACCTAGATGCAGGAGCTGATGCAGGGGCTGATGCAGGGGCTGATGCAGGAGCTGATGCAGGGGCTGATGCAGGGGCTGATGCAGGGGCTGATGCAGGGGCTGATGCAGGGGCTGATGCAGGGGCTGAGGAGGTGTGCTGCTTACTGGCTTGCTTCTCCGCTCAGCCTGCTCTCTTCTAGAACCCTGGACCACCAGCCCACGGATTAATCTCAACACAATGGGCTAGACCCTCCCCAGTCAATCACTAAAAGAATGCTCTACAGGCTTGCCTACAGCCCGATCTTATGGAAGCTTTTTCTCAGTTGGGGTTCCCTCCTCTCATATGCCTATAGCCTGTGTCAAACTGACATAAAATTAGCAAGTGCAATGTCCCAGTATATCTTCGGGGGGACATGGCCTCCAGAAGAAGTGAACAAGGAAGAGACCACACAAAGAAAATGGAATGCTAAAGAAACCGAAGTGATTAGAACTCTTTATCCTTCGTGCTGCTACAGGTCCAACCCAAGCCACTTCCCCAGGGCAGGCCAAGAACATGCTCTACTACAAAGTTACACACACAGACACACACACACACACACACACGCACGCACGCACGCACGCAAGAGACATACCCAAAAAGAACAGTTTAAAAATTAAATGAGGTTCCTCTCAGGCCACATAGGAAGGAGTACCTGATACGCAGAGACTCCATACAGAAATCAGTGAAACAGAGCCTGTAGAAGAAAAAGGAAGAGAGTGGCTGACTGCAGATGTTGGCTGGCGCAGCCTTAACCAGGGGACCCGGGAGCCCGGCTAGTTAAAAGTGAAGCATGCCTGTCCTTGTCTGCCTCCCCAATCTCCTTTTACTGAGAATCTCGCTGTTCACACTACTCCCCCAAACCTGTCTGCAGTAATTACCCGAGGAACGGGAAGGGGCATTTTTAAACTTCAGTGACACATTAATGAACAAGCTAATCCTCTTGGCAGATACCAACAAAGACTCACCGCAGGAAACTGAGCAAGAACTCAGATCAAAATACAAGGCAGATAACGGGTTTTGGCAGGCCTGTCGTGCATCAAGGCTACATTCTGGATAGTCAGAGCTCCTTCAGACACCTTGAAGTCACTGACAGATTTAGCGCCTTTATTTTCTCTGACAGCTGTTTGGCAGACATCTGAGAAGATTCCAACCTGTCTTGGAGTCAAGGGTTAATAGGACCCTTAATTGCGGTATCAGTTACAACAAGGTCCTACCTTTTGTAAGAAGAATGCCTCCTGCAGGCTCAGTGCTGCTGATCCTCCAGCAGCAAATGGCAGAATCTCAGTACTGCCTTGAAGTACGAAGTTAGAAACACGGAGGGAGATGGAAGAGAGTGTATCCTTGGGCACATGGGAAGGTGGCTGCTGATGTTAACACACCCAGGTGACTCTCCTCAGACTCCTACAGGCCCCTCAGGATGGCCAGGTCTCCAGAAAGCAACTTGACCAGTGACAAAGCTCAGTAGGATGAACTATTATGAACCTCAAATTATTTTTTTTGCTGGAGCTGGAAGAGGGTACTACATGCTGGTAAGCCCAGCTCTTGAGAGCTTGAGATAGGAAGGTTGGGAATTTAAGGCCAGCCTTAGATACAGAGTGAGTTCTAGAGCAATCTGCCTGAGCTACATATCAAGTCCCTGACTCAAAAATCCAAGGTCTGAGGCCACAGCTCCTTAGTATGCCCCTTTTCCAACATGCACAAGTCTCTGGATTTGGTCTCCAGTATCCTCCTCAAAAGAAAGTAATAGGGTAATATATTTGTCTTAGTTAGTATTTCTATTGCTATGATAAACACCATGATCAAAGCAACTGGGGGAGGAAAGGATCTATTTTGCTTACACTGCCACATCGTAGTCCATTACTGAAGGAAGTCAGGACAAGAACTCAAACAGGGTGGAGGCCAGTGGCAGGACCTGATGCAGAGGCCATGGAGGAGGGCTTCTTACTGGCTCGCTCCTCATGACATGCTCAGCCTGTTTTCTTATAGAACCCAGGGCCACCAAACCAGGAGTGGCCCCCACCTACAATGGGACACCCCCCCCCCACCGCATTCATCACTAACTAAGAACATGCCCTACAGGGTTGCCAGTTGCCTACAGCCTGATCTTATGGAGGCATTTTCCCAACTGAGGCTCTCTCCTCTCTAGTGATTCTAGCTTGGGCCAAGCTGACATATCCCTGGTCAGCACAACCGGCCCCTTGTCGTCTTGACACACAAACATCACTTTTCACTTAGAACCCTTCCTTTCTCATTTCTCCTCAAAGATGGCATGTTAATATTAATACCATGATATCAAACATAAACAACTTTAAATGTCCCACAGTCTTATACATTCAAACACATTAAAAGTTCTTTTTAAAACTATCCAGTCTCTAAAAATCAAGAATCTTATAAAGTTCAAAGCCTTTCAGCTGTGGGCTCCTGTAAAATCAAAATTAAGTTAAATGTTGCCTGACTTTGAGAGGAAAGAACCAGGACACTTTCACAATCTGAACAAAGCAAAACTCCAGCAGTGTAAATAACTCAATGTCCAAGATCTGGGATCCACTCAGGATCTTCTGGGCTCCTCCCAGGGGCTTGGGTCACTTTTCCATCTCTGCCCTCTGCAGCACACACAGCTTGTCTTCCAGGCTCCAGTTAGCTCCACTTCACAGCTGTTGCTCCTTTTGGTGGTCATCCCATGGTCCTGACGTCTCCAAAATGCTTGGTCTTCTGCCGCAACCGGGCTACACTGTCACCAATGGCCTCCCCTGCCCTCTCCCGATGCCAAGCCTTAGCTGTTTCCCATGACCCACTTGTGAAAGCTCTTCTTGGTTGTCCATTTGATAACATCTGGAATTAACAAAAACCCAAAACAATGGGACACACCTGTGAGGGAGTTTTGTTTAAAGTGGGAAGATCCACTTCTAATCCAGATCTTTGAGGTGGGAAACCACATTTTTAATCCAGATATTTTGAGGTGGGAAGACCCACCTCTAATCCGGGGCACGCCTTCAGATGGAGCCTGTACAAGGACATAAAAAAAGGAAGTTTCGCTGTTTGTCTACTTATGTTTGCCTCTCTGGCAAGTCCACTCCATCACTGGCATTAGAGGCTACTTCTTTGGGATTCCAAGGTATACTGAAAGCCAGCTGAGACATCCAGCCTTGTGGACTGAACACTTACTGGATCTTGGATCTTCATAAGCAGCCACTGTTGGATTAGCTTGACTACAGCCTGTAAGTCACTCTATTAAACCCCCTTCTACACAGAGAGATTCATGCTGTAAGTTCTGTTACTTTAGAGAAGCCTGACTTATACCCTTCATGCCTTCAAAACCAGCACCACCTGGGAGACTCTTCCGCTACCAAGTTTGGCTCCCACCATAAAGGTACAGCCTTTGGAACACAGCCTGTGTGTGCTGATCCCAAGGAAACACTTCCCAGAAGACTTCACCTCAACGTCACCTCAACGATGGTCTCTTCTTAATCTCTGCTAATTTCTCAGCCCCAGCTGACCAGCCAGCCAGCCATTCCCCCAGCAAAGCAAAGGTCTCACTTCAATGATGCTGGTCTCTTGTTAATCACAGCTGACTCTTCAGCTCTGAAAAAGTCTCCCAAGCTTCTGAAATGGCTGTGACTCTGAGTACAGCACCCTAAAATTGAAGTTAGTTTTCAGTTCTAACACAAAACTCAAAGATATGGCAGCCTCGCCCTGTTTTCTATTTAATGTTTGTTTTGCCCCTTCTCCCACACCTCACATTTTTCAGGATAGAGCTGTCTCGGTGGAGAGATAAAAGAGAATTGGGTTCTGCCTAATTCAGGAAAATGAGGTACAAGAAAAATTAAGATAAGTTAATTTAAAAGTTGCACTGCATTTATCTGATGGATTCTTCTCATTTTTCAGAAAGGATTTATAAGACTTCTTTAGAAATCTGTGTTCCCCTGAGGTGTTTCTTATCTGATTTCATTTATTTCAAAAACCATCTCTTACCTATTGCCTTCAAGCCTGAGCTCTCTGGGATCAGCATGCTGCTTAGCCATGCCCTCTTTCCAGTCCTCCTCCCGCCCATCTCCCCATGCCTGGCACACAGCTAGTCATCTATCAGCTTGCCCCCCAGCCTTTCTTCTTTTCCTCCTCTCTGTAATAATAGGCTGATGGAGGAGGGTTATCTGTCTATGTGTTACTTTCATTGGTTAATAAAG
>LOJH01040342.1:2205-13571 GCA_001685095.1 Ellobius talpinus
TATGCCAATACCAGGATGTTTTCAGTACTGTAGCTCTGTAGTAGAGTTTGAACTCATGGAGTGTGATGCCTTCAGAAATTCTTTTATTGTACAGATATTTTTTAGCTATCCTGGGTTTCTTGCTTTTCCATAAAAGTTAAGTCCTGTTCTTATGAGGTCTGTGAAGAATTTTGCTGGGGTTTTGATAGGCATTGCATTGAATTTATAGACAGTTTCTTGTAAGACTGTATATTTAATATGCTAATTCTACCTACCTAAGATCATGGGAGACCTTTCCATTTTTGGTGTCTTATTCAATTTCTTTCTTCACAGATTTAAAATTTTAGTTATACAGGTCTGCCACTTGTTTGGTTAGAGTTACTTTAAGATATTTTGTGCTATTTGTGGCTATTGTGAAGGCTGATGTTTCTCTGATTTCTCTCTCAGCCTATTTATCAACCGTGTAAAGGAGGGCTACTACTTTTTTGAGTTAATCTTGTATCCTGCTACATTACTAAAGGTGTTTATGAGTTGTAGAAGTTCCTTGGTAGAATTTTTGGGGTCACTCATGTAAATTATCATACCATCAGCAAATAGTGAGAGTTTGACTTCTTTTCTGATTTGTATCCCCTATATCTCCTTTTGTTATCTTATTGTTCTAGCTATGACCTCAAGAACTATATTGAATATATAGGGAGAAAGTGGACAACCTTGGATTGTTCCTGATTTCAATAGGATTACTGTGAGTTTCTCTCAATTTAGTTTGGTGTTGGCTGTTGTCTTGCTACATATTGCCTTTATTATCTTTAGGTATGTTCCTTGTATCACTGTTCTCTCCAAGACTTTTATCATGAAGGGATGTTGTATTTTGTTGAAGGCCTTTCCAGAACCTAATGTGATGATAACGCAGTCTTTATTTTTTAGTTTCTTTATATAGTAGATTACATTGACAGATTTTTATATGTTGCACCATCCCTACATCTCTGGGATGAAGTTGACTTGATCTTGGTGATGAATTTTTTGATGTGTTCTTGGATTTGATTTGCCAGTATTTTATTAATTTTGCATCAATGTTCATGAGTGGTATTTGTTTGTAATTCTCTTGCTTAGTAATGTTTTCATGTGGTTTGGGTATCAGGGTAATTGTAGCCTCATAAAAAGAGTCTAGCAATGTTCCTTTTGTTTCTATTTTGTGAAAAAATATGAGGAGGATTGGTATTAGTTCCTTTTTGAAAATAGTGCAAAATTCTGAGCTGAAACCATCTGGTCCTGGATGTTTGGGAGACTTTTGATGACTATTTCTATTTCTTTAGCTGTTATAGGTCTATTTAATTATTTGCTTATATGGTCTAAATTTAATTTTGGTAAATTATACTTATCAAGAAAGTTGTTCATTTCCTTTAAGTTTTCCAATTTAGTAGAGTAGAGGTTTTTGAAATATGACCTAATGATTCTTTGAATTTCCTCTATGTCTGTTGTTATGTCCCTCTTTTCATTTCTGGTTTTGTTAATTTGGATATACTCTTTCTTCCTTTTGGTTAGTTTGGAAAAAGATTTGTCTATTTTGTTGATTTTCTTGAGTAACCCACACTTTGTCTCATTGATTTTTGTATTGTTTTCTTTGTTTCTATTTTGCTGATTTAAGCTTTAAATTTAATTATTTTCTGACATTTAGTTCTCCTTGGTGAGTTTACTTCTCTTTGTTCTAGAGTATTTAAATGTTCTATTCACTAGTGTAGAATTTTTTCAGCTTCTTTATGTAGGTATTTAGCGCTATGAACTTTCCTCTTAACACTGATTTCATTGTGTCCCATAAATTTGGGTGCATTTGTGATCATTTTCATTGAATTTTAGTAAGTCTTTAATTTCTTTATTTCTTCTTTGGCCCTATGATGATACACGTGAGCATTGTTTAATTTCAATGTGTTTGTAGGCTTTCTGGAATTACTATTGCTGTTGAATTCTAATTTTAAGTCATGATGATTCAATAAAATATATTGGTCATTCCATTGTTTTTGTATCTGTGGAGGTTTGCTTTGTTACCTAGTATGTGGTCAGTTTTTGAGAAGGTTCCATTAGGTGCTGGGAATGAAATGTCCTTCTTTGTCTCTTTTGATTGATTTTAGTTATTTTGTGTGTTTTCTCCTTCCTTGGGATTTGCTGTTGTGAGATCATCTATTGTCTGTATTTTGTTGATGTAGCTATCTTCCTTGGGTTGGAGTTTTCCTTCTAGTACTTTGTGAAGGGTTGGATTTGTGTCTAGGTATTGGTTAAATCTGGTTCTGTCATTGAATATCTTTTTTTGTCTTTTTATGGTAATTGAAAGTTTTGCTAGGTATTGTAGTCTAGACTGGCATCTGTGGTCTTTTATGGTCTTTATAATGGTGACCAGGACCTTCTGGATTTCATATTTCCACTGAGAGTTCAGGTGTAACTCTGACAGTTCTGCCTTCATGTGTTATTAGGCCTTTTTCCTTTGCAGCTCTTAATATTCTTTCTTCATTCTTTATGTTTGGTGTTTTAATTATTATATGGCAAGGGAACATTTTTATCTACTCTATGTAGTGTTCTCTAAGTGTCTTATATCATCAAAGGCATATCTTTCTTTAGTTTGGGAAAGTTTTCTTCTATGATTTTGTTAAATATATTTTCTGTGCTTTTGAGTTGGACTTAATTTCATTCTTCTATACATATTATTCTTAGGTTTGGTAGTTTCATGGTATCCCATATTTCCTGGATATTTAGGATTAAACTTTTGTTAGATTTAATCTTTGGCTGATGAGTCTATATCCTCTATTTTATTTTCAGCACTTAAGATTATTTTTCCATCTCTTGTATTCTATTGTTAATGCTTGAGCTTGTGGTTCCTAATCATTTTCTCATGATTTCTGTTTCTAAAACTTCCTCAGCTTTTGTTTTCTTTATAGTCTCTAGTTCAGTTTTCAAGTCTTGTACAGTTTCTTTCATATATTTGATTGCTTTTTTGGTTTTCTTTAAGGGATTTTCTAATGGCTTCCAATTTTTGTTTGTCTTTTCCTCTATTTTTTAAAGGAATTTTTCATGTCCTATTTAAGGGCCTCAATCATTCTTCCAAAGTTTTTGTTTGTGTGTTTGTTTTTGGTTTGGGGGGGGTTGGTCATTTTCTTCTGCTTCAACTGTATTTGGTTGTTTAAGACTTGCTCTAGTAGGGCCATTAGTTTTTACTGGTGTCATGTTGCTCTTTGTGGTGTTGTGTGTCTTCTTACCTTGCCCACCCATCTTTTCCTCTGATTGGTGTAGTTGGGGCTGTCTTTTACTCTGTTGACCAATCTTCCAGGTGTCAGTGAATCGATGGCTCAGATGGTTGCTCCTCATGGTATAGTCAGGGCCAAGTTTCCAGTCACTGTGTTGGTTACCATGTATTCCCGGATGTCACTTGGCACTCCTTGTATTCACTCTGCAATACCCAGGGTTGTTCTGGCCTGCTTCCATGGAGATTTCTTGTTTGAGGCTCCTTCTGCTGAGGTTGCTCTCTTGGGCCTGTTCTGGCAGAGTTCATTGGCTGAGGGCTGCTCTGGCGGAGGTCACTGAATTAGACCTGCTCCATTGGATTTTGCTGGCTCAGGCTTGCTACCTCAGAGTTTGCTAATTCATGTCCAGTCTAGCAGAGGTCTCTGCTTTTGGCTTGCTCCCTCAGTGGTGGATCCCTTGTACCTGGTCCTGCAGAGTTCTCTGACTTGGGATTGCTTTCCCCATCATCTCTACTTTGTACCTGCTCCTGTGTAGTTTGCTGCCTCATGCCTGCTCTGGTGGAGTTCACTGGCTCAGACCTGTTTCCGTAGATGTCCCTGGCCTGGTCCTGCTCCCATGTAGGTTCCTGACTTGGTCTCAGTCCTACAGAGGTCTCTAGCTCCAGTCTACTCCCTGGGAGGTCCCAGATGCGCACCTGGACCTGCAGAGGTCCTGTCTCAGGTCTTCTTTCTCAGAGGTTCCAGACTCATGCACGGACCTGAAGAGGTCTCTCGTTCTGGCCTACTTCCTCGGGGATCCTGGGCAGAATTTTTTCAGTGTCTATTGTTATATCTCCCTTTTCATTTCTGATTTTATTAATTCATGTGTTCTCTCTCTGCTTTTTGGATAGTTTGTCTATCTTGTTGATTTTCTCAAATAACCAACTCTTTGTTTCATTGTTTCTTTGTATTGCTCTTTTTGTTTCTAATGTATTGATTTCATCCCTCTATTAGACTATTTCCTGTCATCTACTCTTCCTGGATAAGTTTGCTTCTTTTTATTTTAGAGCTTTCCGGTGTGCTGATAAATCAATAGTGTGAGCTTTCTCCAACTTATTTATGTATGCATTTAGTGCTATGAACTTTCCTCTTAGCCCTGTTTTCATAGTATCCCATAAGTTTGGGTGTGCTATGACTTATTTTTCATTAAATTCTGGGAAGACTTTAAATTCTTTATTTCTTCCTTGACCCAGTGATAATTCAGTTGAATAATGTTCAATTTCCATGTGTATGTAGAATTTCTGCAATTAGTGTTGGTGAATTTTAATTTTAAGCCATAGTGATCCAATAAGATACTGGGGATTTGCCCTGTGGTGGTGCATGCCTTTAATTACAACATTTGGGAGGCAGACAGAGGCAGATCTCTGAAAGTTCGAGGCCAGCAGGGCCTACAGGAACTAGTTCCAAGACAGGCACCAAATCCACACAGAGAAACCTGTGTCAAAGCATTTTAAAAAAGAAAAAAAGAAGAAAGAGGGGGTTATTTAAAATTATTTGTATCTGATGAGGTTTACTTTGTTACCAAGTATCTTTGGCCAATTTTACAGTAGGTTCCTTGAGGTGCTGAGAAAAAGTTTTATTCTTTTGTGTTTGGGTGGAATGTTCTATAAATATCTGTTAAGTCCATTTGAGTCAAAACATCTGTAGCATCTGTTAGTTCCCTTATTTCTCTGTTAAGTTCCTGTCTGGCTGATCTGTCCATTGGTTCTAGTGGGGAGTTGAAGTCTCCCATTATTTGTGTGTCTGTTTTGATGTGTGATTTAAACTTTAGTAATGTTTCTTTTACAAATATGGGTGTCATTTTTTGAGACTTTGATGTTCAGAATTGAGAATTTATCTTGATTTTTTTCCTTTGATGAATATGTAATGTCCTTCCTATTATTTGATTAATTTTAGGTTGAAGTCCATTTTATAAGATTTTTGGATCGCTACACCAGCTTGTTTCTTAGGTACATTTGATTAGATCATCTTTCCCAAACCTTCATTCTGAGGTAATATCTGTCTTTGAGGTTGAGATGTGTTTCTTGTATTCAGCAGAAGGATGGGTTCTGTTTTCAAACTCACTCTGTTACTTTGTGTCTTTTTAGAGGAAAATTGAGTCCATTGATATTAAGAGATATTAATGACCACTGACTGTACATTTCTGTTATTTTTAATTTGGGTGATGGTGGCAGTGTTTGCATATTTCCCTTCTTTTGGGTTTGCTGGTGTGAGGCTATCTATTGCCTGTTTTTTTTTAATTTTTTTCATTATTTATTTATTTTTTGTGGGTGTAGCTAACTTCCTTGAGTTGGAATTTTCCTTCTAGTGGTTTCTGTATGGCTGGTTTCATGGATAGGTATTGTGTACATATGGTTTTGTCATGGAATACTTTGTTTTCTCTATCTATGGAAATTGGGAGCTTTGGTGACTATAGTAGTTTGGGCTGGCATCTGTGGTCTCAGTGTCTTCTGAACATTTGTCCAGGACCTTCTGTCTTTCAGAGTTTCCATTAAGGAGTCAAGTGTAATTTTGATAGATCTGCCTTTATATGTTTCTTTGCATTTTTCCTTCATACCTTTTAATATTTTTTCTTTATTCTGTATGTTTAGAGTTTTGATTATTATATGGCAAGGAGGTTTTTTGGTGGAGGCTATTTGATATTCTTTAAGCTTATTGTAATTTCCAAGGCATATCCTTCTTTAGGTTGAGAAAGTTGTCTCATATGATATACTTGAATATATTTTTGTGACTTTGAGCTGTAATTCTTCTCCTTCTTCAATTCTATCATTTGGGTTTTTTTAATGGTATCCCAGATTTCCTGAATGTTTTGGGTTAAGAATTTCATGGATTTAACATTTTTTATAACTGATGAATCTATTTCATCTATCAAATTGTAACACTTGAGATTCTTTCTTCCATCTCATGTATCCTGCTGTTTATGCTTGTATCTGTAGTTTCATTTCATATATCCAGATTTTCCATTTCCAGAATCCCCTGTTTGTGTTTTCTTTAATGCCTTTATTTCAATTTTCAAGCCTTGACCTATCTCCTTCACATGTTTAATAGTTTTTTTCTTGATTTTTTAAGTAATTGATTGATTTCTTTAAATTATCTGTCTTTTTCTCCATTTTCTTAAGGGATTTTTTCATTTCCTTTTTAAGGGCCTCTGTCATCTTCATAAATTTATTTTTAAGCTCATTTTCTTCTGTTTCACCTGTATTGGACATTCCAATATTGCTGTTATAGAAACACTAGTTTATCATGCTGCAATATTGCTCTTTATGTTATTTAATATGTTCTTACACTGCCATCTCTCCATCTCTTCTCCAATCGTTGTAGGTGACCCCTGTGATTTAGGGGGTTTCTCTTCCTCCAGGTGTGTGTGCAGCCTGTGGATTTGGTGGTAACAGATGCAGCCAGGGGATGGTCGGGCTTGACAGGAAGAATTATTCTTCCTGTTTGCTGAGGGTTGTGGTAGTTGGGGGTGAGGGATAGGATGTGTCCCCTGGGCTAGCGCTGAGACAGCCAAGGTATCCAGCTAGTAGATAATCACTTTTTTTGAAACAGGGTTTCTCTGTAGCTTTGGAGCCTGGCCTAGAACTAGCTCTTGTATACCAGACTGATCTCAAACTCACAAGAGATCCACCTGCCTCTGCCTTCTGAGTGCTGGAATAAAATGTGTGCTCCACCACTGCCTAGCTGATACTCACCTTCCCCCCCCCAGGATGCTACTGCCTGGTGCTGAGGGCTGCAATATGTTGGAGTGGGGCACAGAATTGAGAGAGTAATGATTTACAGCCGATACCTCAAACACTCGCATTTTCCTCTGAGTGTAGGCAGGCTGATCTTGTATTATTAAGAAGTAGAGCCATGGTGAGAAGTTTAACAGTTAACATCACTTGAGTATTCAGGAACGATCTTAGAACTGTGAAGGGACACTGTCTCTTACTCATGCTTGTAAATACAGACAGCATCTGCCTTTGTATCTGCACATCACAAATATGTTCAGTCTAAAATTGATGGACCACAAGTGGCAAAGGGTAATACCTATGAATGTGGCCTATTTCAAAATTATGAACATACTCTAAATGTCATGAGATTTCACAATGTTTATTTATAATTTAGTTGCTGAGTTTTTAGGTTGGAGACTCATCAAAAAACAACAATAATTGTGTTGTATTAACAATGTTTATAGGTTTTGGATTCCTGAAAGTTAATGCTAAAGATAGAACAGTAAACTTCATGTTTCTGGCTTCAAATACAGAAATACCAAATTAATTTGTGGCTTGATCCTGTTGAGTGATGTTGTTTGAGAATATCTGTGTGGATATGCAGATGAAACACTCATGTTTATATCCAAAAAACAGAATCTAGGAAATTGTTAACTGCACCCAGTTGGAGGCAAAGCATCTTATATTTAGTGATTTTCAGTTTAGAGTTTGCTTATTTAAATTTTCATAAAGGACCTTTTCATAAATAGGTGAGGGACACAAAGTACTCTGCAATACACCTTTTATTATTTTATTTTACATTTTTTGGTCTTCCTTTACCTTATTTGATCACTCTAATAATCACATATTGGCATTTTATAGTTTTTCAGTGTGTCTGAAATTCACTATTGAGGATTAGGAAATATAAGGCCTTGAATTAGCTTTAAATATACCAAATATAATATGAAGCATATATTTTTAGATACAGTTCATGTTACAATAAATTAGACATCACATAAGGAAAACAATTTTCCTAATAATCTTTGTGAAATAATATTGAACTACCTTTATATCAAATAGCACTTACATTCTTATACTTTTTCTAGGCAATTTTAAAGTTTTGTTCTTTAAATTTTAAACAAATTATCTGCTTCTGTACATATATGCTAATGTGAATTTAAATATTACAAATATAATCAACCAGTCCTATGACTGATTTGTGTATATAAATCAGCAAAATGTCTAGATATGGAAATCATTATTTCTTTGAGTATTCTTAAAGCAGCATAATGAAAACAGATCTTTTGTAGTAAAATGTGCTCTGTAATCAAGGGTCCATTACAATATGCTATTAGAGTCCCACAGAGCCTTTGGTGGTGGACCCCCACTATGACCAGATGTTCTCTCTATAATTGAGAGGACATAAAGCTGAAAGAAATTTAGCAACAGAAGCAGTAAAGCCAAACCTTGTACCCACCACTCTGATTTAAAATACTTCATTTGTGTCAGCAATGGATATTTATTCATTTGCCAAATATCTCAGTGTCACTACGATGTTACAATTAGCAGGAGTATATGGAGTCTTGAATTCCTTTCTTGAGAAATAAGGACAATATCTTAAAGACTTCATTAGAGCTATAATACTTCATACAGTATTTGTAATCATTTGATGATCATTCTGGGATTATATATGTCTCTAGGCCCATAATATTTATTGAATATGACAAAATGTATAGAAAACAATACAACCTAATTACTTTGGTTCTTTTTTCCCTAATTGTTGTGTCTTTTCTGTTGTTTCTAATCCTTCATCTTCTTCTCTTTGACATTATTTCAAATTTCTACCTTCTGCTTCAATTAAATTTCATTTAAGTAAGTTTGTTTACACTAGTATATTTATTTCTTTACATTATGCCTGAATATTAAATTTGTAAGACAAAATTAGGTGCTTATTCTATAACGACATGCTAGATCTTTTCTTTATGGTATCCTGAGGCTGTGATTCAGTCATTTTCAAATGTGCTTTAGACTTTCTCAGTCATTCCAATGGAGCCTGAGAAATGCTGCTGCAATTATTGCTCAAAGGGGCGAAACAGGGAAAATACATTGTGGAATTTAGAAGTTAAGTTAAAAAAAATACAAAGCTTTGTGATTCCCTTACTGTATAACAGGAAAGTTTTGAATACACTGAGTCACAAAAACTCAACTGTGTCTTTGTTCTGCTTGTTCAGTGTCACACACTTGAACTTTGGATTAACCTCATCTGTTTCATCCACCACAAAAAATACTGTGGGTAGAGCAGCAAGTACTGTTCATCTCCTTAGAAGGTTTATCCATCAAATGTTTTAAATTTTCTCCTTACATTAAGCCAACCAAAGCAGACAGTGCCCACAAAAGAATATGAGTATCTACTATCTAAGGACATTTTTATAAGGATAATGATGTACCTAGGATATGTTTCACAGCTTTCCCCACACATTTAGTGTAGAATTCTGAGGTGTTTTTACCCTGTGGTCCCTAAGTGTCAGTCAGGCCATGCTCTCCTCATTCTCTTCATTACTTCCCCTTTTCCAAGGTTGTCTCATCTCTGCAGCCCAGTTTTTTTCTTTGTGGATCAAAAAGAAAACTCGTGGCCCACAGCCTTAAAAATCCAACTATAATTGTGTATTTTCAATATGTTTTTAAAAATCAATATTAAATATAATTAACCATGCCTTTATCTGATGTTTTAGTGATTGGCTCTTCCACTGCCAACGTTCTGCCTTGAAGGTTTCTGAGTATTTAACATCTTACTATATAAGACTGAGCTGTAGAAAGGAAGCTTTCACTTTCAACTCCCTCCATGTTCCTTCCTCTTTTCTTTATTTATACCAAAAAATTTAGACAATGTCTCTTATAAGTTGAACATTCCAGTCCAGGGTGTCAGGGTCTTGCTCTCCACTCCACAAATCTTGAGGTATTTTCTCAATGGAACTGTAAACATAAGAAGTTTCAGTGAACACATATTTCTTATTTATGGTTAAGCACAATAGCTGTAAAAGTTTGTGTTTGTTAAAAACAATGCTATCACAACTTATTTTTTAGATCAGTTCAATAATTAAGATATTTTGCTATTGGTGGTAATAATAAATGTCCTAAAACATTTCACTAATGGAAACTTGATCTAGTAATGAAAGTAAGTGTAAGATATTCTGATGTTAGAAAATATAAACATTGACAGGATAAAATAAAACGCTAGTATTTATCAAAGCTGTTACTTTGAGAAATATGATCATCATTGTTTCATGCTATTTGCTGTTTCTCAATTTTTATTTTTAGGTATATACAAAATATAAGTAATTCCTGCATAGAGTCTAATAGATTTGTTTTTAGAAAGGGCCTGGGCATTAAAATGTGACTTTATGAAGCTGAGCCATGAAAGAAAGTGTAGAAAAATAGGAAAAAAGTATAGATAGGAAGTGAAAAACAGGAATCAAAGAGCAATGCATATACTATCAGTGATAAATTGCAATATTTTACCACACTTTAATTTATAGAACAGTTGTGTGTGTTCTAATAAATGACATAATAAAATATTCTTTTATGGTACATTTTCCCATTTAAATGTAATTGTAAACTATCTTGCATACTACAGCCAGAAAAATCAGAGTGTTAACATATGGATTCTCAATATAATTTTTGCCAAGCAAAATTTTAAGGAACTGTCTGAATGCTAATATTGTGTTCTAGTCAGAAGCAGAGGGAAATCACATAGCACTGCATGTCACAGGCATTAGGTTAAGGAAGCCCAAGTAAAGACTGTTATTTTTTTATATTACATATGTCTTACTTTTGCTGGAAGATGGGTGCAAATGTCTTTATTTCCTCCATTCAGTGTCTCCTAATAGAGTAACAGTGTCAGCTTAAAGAATTGATTCCTACCTAATGTAGATTCTTGGACTTGTGACTTACTTGTGTTACCTGCAGAAGCATCAGTAAGGGATCAAGTCAGACAGACATAACAGAATAGAAACACCATCATGGCGAACTATTGCTAGTTATAGAACTTCATGAACCTAGATCTTTCCTTTTCCATGCTGATAACTTTCTTGTGAGTTTGGTGATTTCTGCTCTGTCTCTTGTAGAAAATATTTTAATTCAGAAGAAATATCTGCATAATATACATTGCAATAGTGGTAGCCAATGGCAGAAAGAAAGAAATCTCAATTTATGTTATTCAGGAATAAAGCAGGCTTAAAGAATTGAGGATGAATGTCAAAGTTATAGAGGCAAACACCTGACAATTCAATAGCTACAAATTAATGTTTTCCTATGTTGGATTTTTCTCATAGAAGTGAAATAATCCAAGGAATGATCCAAGGATATACAGGATATATCTCAAAAGAGAGAGAGAGAGAGAGAGAGAGAGAGAGAGAGAGAGAGAGAG
>LOJH01040344.1:0-14637 GCA_001685095.1 Ellobius talpinus
TAGTTTAGGATACAGAGCACCCTGGTCTGACCATTCATAGTTTAGGATACAGAGCACCCTGGTCTGACCATTCGTAGTTTAGATGGAGGGAGGATGAGCTCTATCTGTGCAAAGGAAGAAGCTATGCATAGCAGCTGGAGGCTACAGTGTTCATAGGACAGACTCGCCAAATGACTTCAAAAAATATTGTCTTTAATCTAGAAGTTTGAATCTGAAAACTTCAAAAGAAAGAATCTACTTGTTACTCTTGTCAACCTGTTCTCTTGCAGAGACCCCAGAGGAGAACTCAGAAGAGCAGAAGAAAGCAACACATCCTTCCTATGCTTCCCCCGCTAGCATCTCTCTACCACAAAGTATTACCACGACTATACCTGAGAATTTCCTGGAACACTTGAAGAAACCTTAAGAGCAAAAGTATATGTAGCCTGTGATAAATGCAAGCTTATAGTTTCCAAAAGTAATTTTGCTGCTTTTTCCTATCTTGAGAAGAAAAGGAACAAAAATATGGTAATTATGAGCAAAATAAAACAGATGGAAAATGTAAGCCATTCTTTCCGAGAAGAGCCTGCCTGCTTCCCTCATAGGTTGTCAATGGCTTTGTTCTCTTGGAAAAATTTAAGTTTCAATTTTAGTCCTAAATATTTGTTTTTATTATTTTATGCATTTGTTGTCTCTGTGTGAATAGGTACCCATGAGTTCAGTGCCCCATAGGGCCAGAAGAGGGCATTAAGTTGCCTAGAGCTGGAGTTACAGTTTTGATAATCCTCATTTGATCCCAGATGAGGATGCTGGGAACCTAACTTAGGTCCTTTAGAAGAGCAGCAAGTACTCTTAACCACTGAGCCATCTCTCCAGCCTCAGTCTCAAATTCTTCAGAGGTCAGGAAACAATCACAAGCCCACAATGCTTCTTTTTGTATTGTTTCCTTTACAGACTTGGGGAATATCTTGCTTTGGCTTCAAATTTTATAATGCTGAATTTACCCTGCATTTAAAGAACTGAGGAATTATATTTAAAGGCAGAACAACTTCTTCCAACACGCTCTGCAGTTGATTATTTCTGTCTTTAGTTTGGGATAGTGATTGGATCTATACATTTCCAGTTTAACACATTTCTGGATTTTCTTTATCAAATAATAGCAGTCAAATCCTGTTGCTAAATCTCAGCATGACCCAAAAGAAGAAATTTGAGTTTTCCTCTGAAGCTTAACTAATTTATATGGTAGAGTAATGACTGGTCTCTTTATCTTTAAGCCCATTGCCTCATCTGCCAAATGGGGTTGATAACAACTGTGTAACATACGATCTTCTCGAGGGCCATTGTGAGGGTTAAATGAGATTTTATACCAATGTTTTGTAGAGTCACTGGTTCATCATGAGCAGTCAACAAGCATTTGCTGCTGTTGGGAATAAAATCCTAGCTAGAAATGTGATATAAAGAAAAATATTATTATCTATTGATTTTTAATGGGAAAAATAATTATCGCAGAAAGTGAATTGAAGTTATTTTTATATTTGCTTGGTTGTCTTCAAGAAAAATAAGATGATAATAAAATTAATGGCAAGAAAGTAGATAGCAGAGGAAATTTTTCTGTTCTCAGGAGTAAACAGATTTTAAGACTTCTGAATTCTCAGATAGCACACCAACCATTCATATGCTAATTAGAAACAGTCCCCAAACCTTAACAGAAACAGAACTGGAGGAAAGAGTGTTAGCTTTAATAGTGCCCTGAATCAAGCTATTATCACCATCTACATTGGGTTAGCCTGTTGGCAGGTCTATGAATGACTGTTTTAACTGATACAGAAAGACCTAGTCCAGAATGGGAAGTGTCATTCCATGGATTGGGGGTCCTGAGCTGTTTAATAACAGTAGAGGAATCGAGTTGAGCACCAGCAAGCAAGTGAGTACACACAGGATCGTTTCTCTCTGCTCTTGGCTGGGGATGGTGTGGCCAGCTTTTGAAGTCCAGCCACTCTCAAGGGCTAGAACCTGAAACTGTAAGGGAAAATACATTCCTTTCTTCACACAGCTACTTACTGCCGGGTCATCTTATCAAATCCACTGAAATGAAACCAGAACACTAACCTTACTATGTAGAAGCTATTATGTATATATTTAAAACTTAAATCTAAACTTACATGGTACATCAAATATTCATATATATACATATACATATTTAAGTGTCTCTTCTTAGCTTAACCTGAAGATTCTTATATACAGATTAAATTCTCTCATGTAAAGGACACTTCTGCATTTTCAGTGAATCATTTTCAGTTTAACTCAATTGATAATTTATAGTAGGGCTGTTTAATGAAGGAAGCAATTCATTCCTCCATTACAGTCTGCCTCCTCTTTTTAATTTGTAGCAATTAATACAGAGCATAAATGTTTTAAATCTCGAGTCTTCTGAGACATAACGATCTAACAAACCAATTTATTATTTCAAAAATATCTTAGTTGAATCAGGAAAACATAATCTGCCAAATTTGATAATTTGGATTCATTAGTCATAGCAGACAAAATTAGAACCCATTAAGTTGGGAGTTCTGCTGTGAGGTGCAAAGCACATCTGAAGAAAACTGTGTTCTTTAAGAAGGAGCAGGCCACGCTCTGTACAACTGGCAGTCACACATGCAAGCTGACGTTTTAGCATCAGCTGGCATCTGACAGACACGTAGTTTTCTCCATAATGTAGTAGAAGGAAACAAAAATAACACTTAACCAGAATCAAAGACACAGTGACCTACAATGACCATATATAATGTACGGCCTTAACTTGCATCCTGACTGAAACAAACCACAGATGCCCCACAAAGAAGGACATTGTATAAGGTAATCAGGAACATCTGTCTACAGGATGGGGTTTCTGTTAGACTTGGATGTTGATGCTGCTGTCCTGGCTGTGGTGTGCTACTTTGGTGGAACCAAAACTACCACAACTTCTCAAGGTGGGTGCTGACATACAATAAAATGAAATCGCTTGATGTCTGAGGTTAGCTGAAGGTGATTCCGCCAGAAAACAAAACCTCAAGAGCATATGAGCAAAAAAAAGTAACAAAAAATTAATGATTATTAAATTGAAGTGATGGGGACATGTTCTATTGTGTGGTTATCTGTTCTTTTTAATATCATGACCATGTTCATAATGATTTTTAATGTAAAAATTAATTTCACAAAGCCACGTGTGAACACAGAAGCCAGAAGCTTTAACACAATGAACACTAGTCTCAAAACAGAACAACATGTCAGTTCTGGATCAAAGCATCTTACACTCCGGCTTTCCCACCAGAGCAAATGGAATCTTTTAGAATATATGACTTAAAAGGGATATACTGGGTTATCGCCCACTCTGAAAAAAATTAAAGGAACATACTGTGCTCACACACACAGTGACTGCTTTAAAATTGATTCTTTTCTGCCATTGGGTACTCTACTACAGTCTTAATGCACAACAAAACTAAATTATATTTTCACTCTGGCATGTGTTGTATTTCCTGCTTGCCTTTTAAAGCTCAGATAAAATACCATGGCCAAAACCAATGTAGGGAAGATAGGGTTTACTGGGCTGAAATGTCAGCATCATAGTTCATCACTGAGGGAAGCCGAGGCAGGAACTCAAGCAGAAGCCATGGAGGAATGCTGCTCCCTACCTTGCTTTTCCTGGGTGTCTCAGCCTGCTTTCTTATACATCTGAGGAGCACCTGCTCAGGGTGGTACACCCACAGTGGTCTGGGTCCTCCCACAGCAATAAGTAATCAATAAAACACCCTGCAGACTTGTCTATAGGCCAACCCAATGGAGGCATTTTCTCAATTGAGAGTCCCTCTTCCCTGATGACTCTAGCTTGTGTCAAATTAACAGCAACAACAATGAAACATAACTGGCATGGGAGCTAAATGGCTGGCCCACAATGCAAGATGAGGGCTAGTTGTGGCTTATGAGCCTGGCATTTGAACAGAGGAGAATTAAGAAGCCAATTCTCGACAGTAGAATTTTCAGAATCTTCTGGCATTGGAAAGAAACAAGATGAGAACAAGGGTAAGGTCTAGAGAACAAAGAGGAAACGGTGTGTAGGGAAAGCAGGTACTCTAGCTATTACATATAAAAGATCAGGTTACTTTGTTCAGAAATAGGAGGAATCTGAGGCATGAGAGAGATGAATTATTAATAGATGGCAAGATCCTTTTGTTGAAGACATCACACACTTTAGTTGCAGAACACAGAGAAATAAATCTTGAACTGACCAGGAAACTACTCCTGCCGACTAGTTTTCCTAGTGCTGGAGGGGATGCTGTATAGGCCACTGGGGGAGAAAAAAACACATCGATGGATGTATCCAACACTGCACTGATGTGGGATGTCCTTCTGTATATGTGTTGCTTTTACTGGCTAATGAAGTTGCTTTGGCCTATGGCAGGGCAGAATATAGCCATGCTAAAAGACAGATATAGAGTGAGTAGGTGGAGTCAGAGGGATGCCATGTAGCTGCCGAAGGAGGACGCCAGAACTTTACCAGTAGGCCACAGCCTTGTGGTGATGCACATATTAATAGAAATGGGTTAATTTAAGATGTAAGAGCTAGCTAGGGATATGCCCGAGTCATTGGCTAAACAGTGTTGTAATTAATATAATTTTTGTGTGTTTATTTGGGTCTGGGCAACCAGGAAACAAATGTGCAGTCTCTTTCTACACTGTACCGTGCAGACTACAACACTGATCTTCCAGACAAGATGTGCCCACATGGTGCAACAGTGGCAAGACTCTTTTGATTGGACTTGAGGCCTGTTCCCACAACGGGGATTTCATGCCTGGTATTATAGACATGGTTAGTACCCTAGGGGAGAGCCTACTGTTATTTTTCTACAAGGTCATGTTGCCAAATGTCTTCTAAATGTTTGTGTTTATATCCATAGGCTTGTGCTGTCCCCAACCTTGGTCAGAAAAGTTTCTTGCTAAAGGGGTAGTGGTTAGTGTAGAGTTGTATTACTCCAAGTGCTGAGAATGCCACTGTAAGAGCTTAGCTGGAGATGAACCTCTATACCACCCAAAAGCCCAAGGCTAAGGGATCATGGAAGAGAGGCTAGAAGGGTGGTAAGAGCCCGAGGATGTGAGGAGACACCTTAAAACACCGTCTGTTGACATGGCATGACTGTGGCACACATGAACTCACAGCAACAATGACTACTTGCATAGGCCTGCATGTGATCAAAGCTGTTAAAAATTCCAGCATGGAGTAGAGAGGAGCTACCAAGGCCCCATCCCTAGGTGGGGAACTATTGCAGCTGATAGCTGCTTGGACAGAGAGAGTCAGGATTTTTTAGGAATATGCGCACTGTGGTTGCCTCAAGCCCTAGGAGATGAGGCCACATTTCTAATTGGATATAGTGGGCTAAAAAAATTAAATGAACAGGGGCATGGAGAGATGACTCAGCAGTTAAGAGCAATTGCTGCTCTTTCAGTAAAGCTGGGTTTAGTTCCTAGCACCCACATGGGGGCCTCCAACCATCTATTAACTCCAGTTCCAGGGGATCTGATGTCCTCCCCTGACCTCCATGAGCACTGCAGGCACATGGTGAGCATATATACATGCAGGCAAAACTCATACAGAGAAGATAAAACTAAATCACTATTTAAAAGTAAAATTTATAATGAGTGGGTAGTTAAGAGGCAAAAAGGTAGAACTGGAATACTTCATTTTTCTCATACTTGCAATTATAATTAATTGATAAACTAACAAATTATGATTCAGGCTGTGTTGGGCAGCAAAGACAATAAAGTAAGTCTGGATACGTGCCATTGTTAAGATGGCACAAAAATGAGGACACAGGAAAGCTTTTGCCTTAAACAAAAGTCAAATCCTGGGTGAATATTTGACTCCACAACCAAACAACTATATTCCTTGGAGTTTAAATAAAAATGTTTATTATCATTGAATTGATATTCACTTATAAAAGAAAATAATTTCTATGGTTTAATTTAAACAAACAAACAAACAAACAAAAAAACAACTTCACCGTCATAAGAATATAGGTAGTCCATAAATCCAGGTAATGCATTTTCAATGTTAGCATGACGTCTGCCAACTCGTACATGCAGTGTACTTACTGATTGAGAACAGGGGTGTAGGCAGTTTTATCTTCATCAATAATAGTGACCATCAGTGTAATCAGCTGTGGCCAGAAGTCCAGGTTCTTGGTGGTTGGTCCCTGGTCTTCCCGAGGGACATCCTGCTTCTTACTCTGTTTACAAGGCAAGCAACAGGCAAAAGAGAAGGTCAAAGGGAGGGCTGCAGCTGCATGTACTGTCCTGTCCACCAGAGATCAGAGGAGCAATTCTGAAAACTTGTGTAGATCAGGGGGAGATTAAGCTATTGAGCTCAGGTTTCCTTTCTTCCCTGAGCAGGAGGAAGTCGGCAGCTAGCCTCCTCATTCTAGCCTCACATTTGTTTAGGGCTTAGCTGCCAGCAGCCTCTCATTTGGCCACTCCTCTCTCTGAATGCTGCAAGCCTACAACCTTAGGAATTGTTATGGAGACTATCCATTTAATGTGGCTTTTTCCACAGACAGAGACCCAAGCTTATGTGTATAAAGGTGTGTGTGTGTGTGTGTGTGTGTGTGTGTGTGTGGTGGGTATTTATCAAGCCTAAATATGTCCTAAGTCATGGTGGAATAGGTTAAGAAACTCAAAGCTGTCTAGCTATAAAACACCATGGAAAACTTCTCCAATTAGCACCTGCTACAAGCTTCGTCTATAACCCTGGTCCTGACCACAACTTTATCTGACAAGCTTCATTTTCATAAATCCATCTTTTTCTTCTTAAACCATCTTTAATTTCTTCGATTCTACTTACTGAACTCTTTAAGGATCACCTCTAGAAGGCAGATTGTGACCTGGGATGGTCTGAACTCACTTTAAGGTTAGGGAGTACAATAGTGATGGTAATTTTTTTTTCTTTCTGAGACTGGGTTTCTCTGTGTAGCTTTGGAGCCTGTCCTGGAACTCACTCTGTAGACCTGGCTGGCCTTGAACTCACAGAGATCTGCGTGCCTTTGCCTCCTGAGTGCTGGGATAAAAGGCATACACTACCACTGCCTGACCAATGGTAAACGTTTTATATATAAATTTCATTTTCAATATATAAAATTCTTTCCAACATGCAGGTAAATTATTCTTTTAATTATTTTACTGAATATCCTTCTTAGAGTGCTCATTTTACATTCATTTGATAGATTTAGGCAGAAAATATAAAGGTAGACATAAGTTCCATTCAAGATAATAAATAAGACACACAGCATCTATGACGACTCTAAGTCATTTTGCTATGTCCAGAATAATCTGAAACCTCAGTTTGTGGCTCAAGAAAACTCTGATGTAAACTGTGTATCGGATGTGACACAGTTTGGTCTTTTCTACATCTAGTTATCTTGTCTTCCGTTGGGACCAGAATTTCAGTCATCCTGCGGTGAATGGCTCTGTGTGTTTATCTTTTAATGTATACCAGGACATATAACTTCTCTATGTTTCAATGAGTCATCCCTGCATTACCATTTTCACTTAAGTGAAAATACAGCCGCAGAGTTCATTTAGCTTGGCAATGGGATGGAAGAGAAGAAATCAGGTGAATGGCTCTGGAACCCATGAATATGGCTCTTTATGTAAGACAAAGCTGATGTGTCTCCAAATAAAACACAGAATTTGTGTGCTTATATGTGTGCATGTGAAGGAATGGTGACCGACATGGCTCTCATTCAAGACAGGTAAGCAGCCATGAAAGGCTTTGGCAACAAGTTATAGCTATGCTGAGACTGTGAAAGACCTGGACAGCAAAAGGAGTAAAATGATATAAAAATAAGAAAGAAATAAGCTTCAATATGCAATAAAAAGGTCGGAAGAGAAAATTTAAAACTATTCACTGGTTAGCTGTTTTTATAATGTGTTTGCCATCATGCTGAGGTGGTTGTTTAACTCCTCAAACTTCTGAGATAAAGAAATCTTAGTCCCAGCACTTTGAAGGTTAAAAATAGGAACTCTGTAATTGGCTTATGAAATAGGACAGAAGTTTCAGACACTCGGGAATCTAAGGTGGGCAGTTTATTGGCTAGGAAAAAGGAGAGCATTTATCCAGGTCTACATTTAGACTGGACTGAAGGTGAGGATCTCTTGAGTGTCCTCCAATCTCCAAGGCAACCTCTGACAGTCCTGGCATCTGTGGAAACAGCCTTCTGGCTTTTCTGTTGCAGACAAGCTAACTCTCCCTTTCTGCCCATTATCTCTTCTGTCTCCAAAAGCTGTACAGGAGAGATCTTCTCAACCCATCACGTTAAAATAAAACACCTGCCAGTCTTGAAGACTGAACACACAATGCCTAGACCACATACAACAGAATTCTGACCCATGGACGGCAGCAAACACTCTACATGGCTAAACCACAGCTTCTGTGGCAACTGAGCCAGACTAGTCAGGGACTGAAGCGCCTCAGAGAATTTTCCTGTGTTCCCAAAAAAAGAGAAGAGAAAGCTACATATGCTCTTCAAATCAGCCACAGGACTAATCCACTTCTACTAGTGGGTTCTCTGCCACACTTTCTCTACTAATGTCTTCTGTTATCAACACAGGGCTTTCCCGTGCTCACTCTGGGCCAGGTTTTCCAACTTCCCTGTTTGCCATTGAATCTTTGCCTAAATGAAGTGATCATGGCTGATTTACTTACTATTTATAGAAAGAACTGAATTTCAACCCCATGTTTTCATGGTTTACATGATCTTAAACTATTTCCAAATATTAAGGGCTTATCATTTCAACATCCTAACAATATGAGAACTGAGGAGTAGCATAATATTTACTTCCTGTTTTTATCTAAAAAACAAACAAAACAAAAGAACATAAGTAATACCTGAAAATGTACAGCCTTTCTGGTCCCTTCTTATCATTAACTTCAGGTCTTAGTTATACAGTTCGTAGATAAAACAACGAATACTGTATGGTAAAATTTTCAGACTAATTATTCTGAGCTTCACATCATAAGGAAATCTTTCAGTAAACAAAGTTATTGGTGCCAAAGTTAATGGTGAAATCCCTGCATCTGTTCTGAGATCTTGATCATTATGGCTATTGAGCACACATCTGCAGTTTGAGAGTGATAAGCATGGCCAAGGGCTAGTTTATCTCCATTTGACTTTTTTCTCCTAAATTTTAGAATGTTCCCACTTCCACACTCTGTTTAACCAAAGATTCCTACAAAGTTACTAATTTGTACTGTTCATATTGCCAGGGCCTTTTCATTTGCTTTTCCTACTAATGCTGAATTAATTCTGCACAGCTTTGAGGGTCATGAGAAACTGGATCTGGACTCTATGGGGAGATCCAGGAGGTTCTAGGTTCTGCTCTCTGAATAAAATTGTAGACACTGAACATATTCCAAGTGAAAAAGTAAAAATGAAAATCCCAGAAAACAGGAGCTTTGTTTGTTACTGTCATGGCTCCCAGAACCACTTTTTTTTTTAATCCTTTCTTTCTCTTCACTTAGAGAGAAAGCATCCTGAATATATTATTGAAGTTGCTCTCAGTGCTGGCTAAGAGAAGTCTCCCTGTATGATCTTAAAGCCCCGCGTCTCCTCTGAAAGACAGCCCTGTTGGCTTTACTTCTCCTTGTGCCTTTGGCAGGATCACCACCTCTTACTTAGACCACTTTACTGGCACATGGTAAGTCACTTAAGCTCTGCCCATGAAGGGAGAGAGGTGGGTAGCTATGCTTAATGAAGCAGGAGAGCTGGACTCCCTTTACTGATCTTGAGTATATGCTTGAGTAGCCCTTAGCAGTCTGTGAGAAAATCTGTTTCCCTTCACCACAAAGCAGTGGCTCCTTAGTCTTCTTGTATAGTTAGAGTCAACATTCTGACTCTCCCCATCTGTGTCAAAGATGCATTTTAACATCCACACTAGACAAGTTTTGGGAAGCTATGAGTCATATCCCATGCAAGGAATCTTAAAGAAACATCTTGAGTTGTGAAATGAACCTGTATTAGGAACTGCTGTTGGCCAGTGCTTCTCTAAGCACAAAGCACTGGTTAGCTGCATCACCATCACCTGGGTGCATGCTGAAATACAGCTCTTACAGCCCTCGTGGAGGGCCTGTTAAGTCAGAAAATACCAAAAATAGTTCTAGGAACCTGGACTTACCTACACAGCACTGTTCTATGAAGTCTTTAGGCTCGTAGGAAGAATCCACCACTAACTTGTAATGTAAGTCAGGCAAAAGAGCCCTCATTTAAAGAAAGTGTGTGACACAATTTCTGAATGCCGGAGTCAGCCAGACATTTGCTAGATTTTGCATTCTATCATGACAACAAAAGTCTTTGGTTTCACCTTTGTACCTAACAAGATTCCAAATACACATAGGTCCCTGTCTGTGAAAGGAAGCAGCGTATCTTGCTGATGATTTAATCATTAATTAAGAAAATGCTCTTCAGTCTCACCTACATACACAGCTGCCTGCATGTTACAATCTTTGTATAAAACTTTATTTTTCAGATGAATATACACTAAGTACAATCACAGACATCCTCAAATAGTGCACTTCTGATGACTGAGAACAACAAAATGACCGAACGGGCTGCTGAGATGGCTTAGTGGTTAAGAGGACTGGGCTGCTCTTGTAGAGGATCTGGGTTCAGTTCCCAGCACCCACATGGTGCTCACAAATTTCTGTTCCCGGGGATCCAGTGGCCTCTTTTGGCCTCCTAGGACAATGCCTTTACGTGGTAGACATATATGTAGGCAAGGCACTCATACATACAAGATAAAAATACGTAAATATCAGTATTTTTTTGAAAGAAATGTCTTATTTCTTTTGCTATTGCTGGGATGAAACATGATGACCAAAAGCAACTTGGGGAGCAAAGGGTTTACTTCACTTACTCTTCATCTTCAAAGGGTGTCAGGGCAGGAACTCAGACAGCACAGGAACCTGGAAGCAGCAGCTTATACAGAGGCCAAGGAGAGCATTGCTCACTGACTGGCTTGCAACTCTTCATGGCCTGCTTGCTCAGCCTGCTTTCTGATTGGACCCAGGACCACCAGCCCAGGGGTGGTACCACCCACAATGGGCTGGGCTCTCCCACTCCAATCGTTAATTAAGAAAATGCTCTACAGCCTTGTCTACCCCTGCATCTTATGGAGGCAGTTTTTCATTTGAGGTTCCCTCCGCTCAACTCTTTAGCTTTTGTCAAGCTGACATGAAACGAGCCAGCACGGAGAGGAGTGATAGTTGTAAGCACAATGAATTAGAGAGGACTGTGGCTGGTGTAACATGAGAACTTTAGGCTTCTGCAGTTTAAAGCAGGTAGAGGCACTGACCCCGAGTCTGCTGAGTCATCCCATTGGCTCCTGCAACTCTTTAATCCTATTGCATCAGCCATAGGATGTCTTATTTCCCAAACTGGGAGGTGGGGGGGGAGCAGACAGCAGCAATGCTTGTCCATCCTAGCTTCCCTTTATTGGCTTGCAGTCTTATAGTCACAGAGAAACGGAAGCATGGCAAATATATATAGGATCCACTTTTAGGTTCAACACGGAGATTTCCTGTACAGCACTCCCTGGAGAAAAGATGTTTCCATGTTGGATCGTATCTAAGCACCCAGGAGGGTGTGATGAGAACTTTCCAGACAGGGTTTCACACGTCCTATGCTATGCGGAATCTCTAGTACCCTGAGTTCCATTTGCAGGACTCATGTGGAAGGAGACAACTGACTCCTGAAAGTTGTCCATGACCTCTGCATAAGCACAGTGGTGTGTGTGTGTGTGCCAGCACAAATACAATGAATGAAGTAATTAATATTTTTAAAAGTGGGGCCTTATGGAGGTGATTACATTGTTAGGGTAGAACCCTCATAAACACAATTCATTCCTGTATGGAAGAGGGCAAAGGGACTTGTTTACCCTTTACTCTTTTGTCCATGTTAGGGTTTGGCGTAATCTCATGATGCCAAGTTAATAGATACCAAATCTGTAGGTATGTTAATCTGGGGTGTCCCAAAGAGCTAAGAAAGTAAATGTTGAGCACTGGCTTTATGCTATAACCAACTAGAGATGAGGAAGGTATTCACAAATTCTTTTCCCTTTCCTTGGGTACATAGCTACACTACAGGGCAAAGTTACTGATGGCTTTACATACAAACCATTCATTGGAGGATAATGCTTTCTTCCCATGAATGTGGAGGACTATGATCAAGATATGGAAAATAGTGAGACAGATCTGTGTGTAGGCCAAGTCTTAAAAAACAGGCAGTCATGTCTCCTGGAACTTCTGTTCTTACAGCCATCATGCTGTGAGTTCCTTCATGGAGTTCAGAAGAGGTCACACGGAGAACGGTCAGGTTCCAGCTAACAGGTGTCACTTGCCTGTCCCCTGAGATGCTATACCAGAGACTGGACCTCAGTTCAGTCCAGTCACACCAGTCAAAGCCACATGCAGGAGAGATGGCATTCACCATACAGTCCTTTGTGAATTATATAGATCTATGGACAAAATAAGCTATATTTCAAAACCATTATGTTTTAAGGTGCGTTGTAATTTGATAGATTAACGCACACCAAGCAGGATCCTGGAAATATAATATAAACAATGAAATGAGTGTTGGCGAGAGGCTGCGTGGAAGTAGGCAGAAGACCAAGGGGTTTCCGGCAGGTGAGTGGAATCAGGAGACTTGTTTGTAGGAGAGGGGACAATGTGAAATAATTGTTTTTGTCTTTTGCTGGACAAAGTTGATACCTGTTATTTAGTGGGAGGAAGGGGGCAATGCTGTCTCCTGCAGTTTGTGTGGACAGTTGAGAACAATGTAGGTACAGAAATCCCGAGAGAGACGCTGGCTTTCTCACAGCTGTGTAGAATTACAGGGAGAGATCAGCTGAAAGGCAAAACGCTCATTTTTTTTTCTAAGTGAATTTAGAAAAATACAAAGATGCCAGTAGACATTGCTGGGGGCATGATAACTGCTGTGCTTTGAGGATGGGCCACTGACAGGATCCCCATGTGCATGTCCCACAATCATGCAGAAGGGCAACTCTTACTGGACTTAGTGCATTGTTAAAAATAAACATGTGGAGTCGGGAGGGTGTGTGAAATTGTAGGAGAAAATTGGCTTAAATATGATCATATTTCATTGGATAGATGTTTGAAATTCTCAAGAATAAAGAAAAAAATGTATACAAAGAAAAGCAACATTGAAAACATTGTCTTCTGCCCATGATATAGTGGGCGCACTCAGAGACTTAGAATAGCTGTGGCTGCCTGTGCAAGACCTGTACAAGATGAAGCCAGACCAGATTCTGGTAGAGCTGAGGGAGACAATCTCCCGATCCCACCCCTTACAAGTGAGGTGGGGGATATAGCTTGGTGGTCCAGCATTTGTCTAATTTACATCTATAGGTTCCATCCCTAGCATTGCAAAGAATGAAAACAAAAATTCATAATTACTTGAGACTATGTATCCTAATAAGATAGACTTTGTTAGTCTGTAATCTGCATATACTTCAAACATCATGCTCTACACAGTAAGTGAATACATTTTATATCACAAAATTAATTTAAAATTGGGCTAGCAAAATTTGACACATTAATGAAGGCCAGTTTATTTTTTATAATTATAACTCATTGACTTTTTATAAAAAATTTAGTTTCTTTGTGCCAGTGGGAAATTCTCATATCATGTTGAAAATCTGAGGGGAACCTTTCTGAAGGTCAGAACCCCAGAAAGCTATAAATAACAGGGGTATCTCCTTGACACCTATAAATAAAAACTTGACAAGATGTCAGGGTAGAAATCATAATGATTGACCGGAAGGCACTTCATCCTGGTTTCCTTGGAAGTAGACCAAAGCTACATGGAGGTGTTACAATTCAACATGAGTTAGCCTGATACTTTTGGCATGCTTTGTCACATCAGGACATAATGGCAGGTTGCTGACATCTGATGTTTTAGGCTTGAAAAGGTCTTTAAAGATTCTGAGTCCTATTTTTCACTATGTCTAAGAAGTCTGCATTATTATTATATGGCACTTCTTGATACTATATAGTGACAAAATCACTCAAGGTGATCAAAGTTTCCAAAGATGAAGGCATGTAGTCACGACAGTTACCAGAGCTTTCCTGAACTGTCTCTCTGTGTTGCAGAGAAACACTGACTGGTGTCAGTCAATGGACTGGGTAACGGTCACTTCTGAGATGCTGACTGTCTTAGTAGATGCAACATGTCACCATGTCACTGCGTTCCCAGTTTGAGTATAGAATACAATGGGAGTAATTAATAAACACACTGAAAATATTAAATGCTATAAATACCAAGGGATGGCTCTATACAGTGGCATGGGCAAACTCAGCTAATGACATCATGGATGAGCAGTGTACTCACAGAAGGCTCTTACCCAGTATTTTCCCCTACCCTGAGAAGCAGAAGAGGATACAGTCAATACTAACTGAAGATTCCTGACTAAGTGAAGATTTCAGTGTACCAATGCTCATTTCCTTAAAAATCAGAAAAAAACTTACAAGGGAATCCCTCTAGAGTCAAGTCTCCAGCTTGATCCTTGGGCAGCTGAGGAGAGGATGCCTGAACTGGCCTTATCCTATAGCCACAC
>LOJH01040345.1:1867-14637 GCA_001685095.1 Ellobius talpinus
CTTTTGAAGTTGGACTGAATGCATTTTTGCATTATGATATGGCTACAAGCCTTTAGGGCCTAGGGAGTGAAATGTGGTGGTTTCGAATGGGAGTGAAAGACAATGGCTCCAAATGGGAGTGGCACTAGAGGGAGTTATGGCCTTGCTGGCTGGAGTAAATGTGGTCTTGTTGGAGGAAGTGTACCACTGTAGAGGCAGGCTTTGAGGTCTCCTACTTGCTTAAGCCATGCCCAGTGATTCAGACCACTTCCTATCGTTTGCAAGATGTAGGACTCTCAGCTACTTCTCCAGCACCATGTCTGCCTGCATGCTGCTAAGTGTCACCATGATGATAAAGGCCTGAATCTCTGAACTGTAAGCAAGCAACCCCAATTAAATGTTTTCCTTATAAGAATTGTTGTGGTCATGGTGTCTCTTCATAGCAACAGAAACCCTAACTAAGACAGTGTCCTTTATATTTTGGGGTTAACCAAGGGTCACCTAACTGGATGTAAGGCCTGATCAACAGGAAAGAATGAAATCATGCTTGGTACTGTAAACTTAGTCAACTACTCATAGAACCTAGAGGAGAACCCACTGTTGCCACTTTCCTAGTCAATAGTTTCTATCTGCATTCTAGTTATCCTTAAACACATAGAAAAGTGTGACTCCCACCCCTCATCAAAGAGACCCAATTTGCAGCAGAGATTAAGACAAGCCATAACTGGTGAAAATTCAGAGAACATTGGGGAATGGCATTTCTGTCCCCAGTTACAACAGTCCATACACCTAAGACTTGGGGACCACAAAGGACGAGGGCAGCAAGACTGTTAAGAGCTAGAGTTCCAGGGCATCTGCTCTAAGATAGCCTCTTAAAAAAAGAAGAAAGGAAAGGAAAACAGGAAAAAAGGAGGAAACAAAGTGAAGGGATGAAGAGCGGAGGGAGAGGGTCTGGGAGGAGCTGGGAGGAATGGGAGTAAACGCAATCAAAACATGCTGCATGAAATTCTCAAAGAATAAAAATAAATTACTAAAAATGTGCTAAAACTTGGCTATCGCTTACTTAATGACTAATATCCACATATAAGTAAGTACATACCATATTTATCTTTCTGGGTCTGGGTCACTACACTCAAGATGTTAACCAAGCTACAATCCATAGGCCCCCAGAGGCTAGATACAGAGGAAGGAAGCAGAAGGACAAATGGATCTCTCTTGAAGGTGGAAAGAGATCTTATGGGTGGCCTGGGGGGCAGGACATAGACACAGGAACAGGATCAGGTGAGGAGGGGAGTAGGACTGGGGGAGGGAATACAGGGAGAAGACAAGTGCTCTTCTCTCCTGAGCCCACTCTTTAGCCATTATTTTCACTGATGTAACATTGGATGCTCACACAGAGTAAGCGTGAAGTACACCAACGCCGAGTACAACCTAAGGAGGGAATAAAGTTGTTTAAATTCATTAAACCAGTAAGTTGTATTATTAGGTCAAATTGTTCATATTTACTTAGTTTTCATATATTGTAGTAAGAACCAAAGTACTCACAATAGCTATTTCTTAGCAAACAAAGGCAGAACACAAATTCATTTTAAAATTCAAATGTTAAAATCCAAATACCACGTCATAAGCAGCTCTCCACAGCACAACTAAACTTTCCTCTACTTTCTTGTTTATTTCCATGCTAAGACAAACAATATACTCCTGTAAAATTCAACGATTTAGCTTTTCCTACATACCTGAAGACAACCTCATAGATCTAGTGACTATTACCAACTCTATTTAAAATGTTATAAAGCAATCAATGCAAATTATCTTCTTTTCATATGCTGAGGCAAAAGAGGTGCTTGAAATACTACCTAGAGAGTCATATACTGCTATTAAAGAGATCCAGAAGTCAGGTAGCTGAGGAATGTTGGTGAAATACGGCTAAGGTTTTTGATCATTTTAAAGCCAGAAAAGTTTCAATTAATAGTGGAGGAGGCAAAACACTGATTTTCATACTGTCAGGTGAAATGCAGCAAGCTGGAGCAACTGGTTAGTTTTATTAAGGTATCTTATTAAGATGGCTTATTAAGCTCCTCACCATTGTTTTCAGAGGGCTTTAGACTGATACCAAACTTTAAAATGTAGGATTCTTTCCTTCCTAACTTTCATAAAAGTCATATATAATTAGCACTGAATGAAATTTTCTAATGTCAACATTTCAAATTTTGATTAACAGGGAATACAAATCAACCTTATTCAAGTTTAATTCAAAAGACTAGCAACATCCTTTGGGAGACTAGTAGAGATAATATATCAATGCAACTTCAAATTTCAGACTAAGCCACAGGCCTACAAAGTAAAGTAATATTCAACTTATTAAGCTGGCATGGTGACAGACATTTTCTCTGCCGGATTTAACTTTGATTCATAAAACCATACATCCTCAAATTGAAATGAACATTTAGGGTCTAGAATGAAATTAGAACCCTTACAATGATATATATGTTTTTGATTTACATACAGTCTAAAAGATGATTACAATGAAGATAACACAATAGTTGACAAACAAAATCGGTACATAGACCGTAGTACCTTTTCTGTACAGCAAGCATAAGAAAGTCTTGTCCAATTTTAAAGGCCCGGAAGAACCACTGATCCATCAGACCTGTTCCGCTGTATGCAATAACATGCAACACCATTCACCAAAATCACAGTAAGGTGGGATAACTCAGTAAGTTATTGCTTATTATTATTTTTGAGTAAAGATGAATTAGGTCTACTTCCTCCAACAGCTGTGCTGCTGCTTCTGTAGGGCTGGAACTATGCTAAAGTGAATGAGATGGTGAGCTCATCTTAAGATGTAAAAAGATGCAAGACACTTCTTGCTAAACAAGACATTTTAATAAAATATTTTTAAAAATCAAAATTAATTTAAACCTCCATAATAAACACAAAAATTTTACCTTGCAGATATGTCTAACTGTTCAACTTTGCAAAATGACATTATCATCTACAATGTTCACATTCAAAAAACCACACAATAAAGTCACCAAAAATTTTGCAAATTACCCCTCCTGGCACAGTGTCTCACTATGGGACCTGCCTCAGCCTTCCAAGCTCTGGGCTGTAGACCTGTGCTAATACACTCTGAACTTCTTACTAATTTCCTGGCTTACTGATTGTCTTTGCTTGAATTAATCTTACTGAAGGTTACCAGAGGGTGGTTTTTTCTAATTCTGCATCCTAGCTCCAATTAGTGACTGATATTTTTCTGTACAAAAGGATTTTTCCTTTTAGTAACTATCTTTCTTTTCTCAGTGTCTTCATAGACTGTGAAATGTAAGAGTTCAACATGACTATAGTTCCTTCTACAAAACTAAAATTGTTTCAAATCTGCCAAGATTGTGTCCTTCTCAATACCAAAGCATATATAAATGAAGCATAATTTGACTTCAAGCACAAATGACAATCATACTCACTCATAGTCTCAATTTCTTTTATTGGGGAAATTGTTATAAAAATCTACAGCACCTGAGGGTATGCAGGTACTGCACCCAAGGAGGATGGCCCCAGTAGCTCGACCTGACCTGCTTGGCTAACACCCAGGCCCACAACTGCGACTTGGGCTGACCCACCCTAGCATATATCCCATCTAGGTACTGCTGGAGCTAATAAAGGAACTGGTCTTGCAGAATGATACCTCAGAAAAGCTCTAGTGACGATCCAGTGAGAATGGTATACCAGAAACCAGAGGCCTTGAACTAGTCCAATGACTCATTGCAATGAACAGTTGCCAATCAAGCTAAAGGGACAAAGGGGTACACTATATGACACACTGAAGCCTCCAACGACATCAGGACAGGTAAAGAGGTGATGGAGGGCAGGAGAGAAGGAGAAGCAGGGATTTTGCTGTTTTGGGTGTTTTTATTTTTTCTTTTATTTTTTTTGGGTTGTTTTTCATTTTGTTTTGATTTTTTTTATTTTTGCTCACTTTTATTTGTTTTGTTGTCTTTTGTGTGGGAGATGCAACAGGGATGGGGGAATATGGGGGAATTTGGAAGTTAACAGAATTGGTGTGCATGATGTGAAACCCTCAAAGATTTAGTGAAGAAGTTAAAAAAAAGACAAAGCAGGAGGAAAGAAAGGAACTAAAATTTGGGCTACTTGCATCTATGCTTGTAAAGGATTTTAGTGTATAGAGCTTAGAAAAATATTTTAAGTCATGAGTTCTTATTGATAGTTCTGACTCAAATTTAATGTTGAAGTACCTTTTTCTTAACGCTATTTTTACAGTTAAAACCTTGCTACCTAATAATAATACTATTATTTACTGCTTACTTGATCAATCCAAAATATAAAAATGTTTCAAAATGTTAGTACCAATTATGAACAAGTGTGTAAAATTTACAATTTTTTTCATTTCCTTTGAACCTTAGAATATATACTCATGAGGACATGCAGAGTATGATGACTGAAACTTCTTCAGGATGGGGTGATGACTCAGAGGAGAGAGGTATTTGCTGCCAATGCCTGGTGACCTGAGTTTGACACCCAAAACCCACATAAAGGTGGAAGGATAGCGAATCCATAAATTTGTTCTCTAATCTCCACATATGTGCCATGACATCTGTGTTCATCCTCATCATGTACACATGCGAAACAATAAAAAATTAAGAATAAAAATACTTCAGCTAATTACTTTCTCTTTACAAGGATCTTCTTAGTTTGATATTATAGTTACATTTATTTATCGCTTTTAATTTATTTTTAGGTTTGACTTTTTTTCTTATAGATGTGATTTAGTTTCTGAGTATGTACAACACTGATATGGTTCTAACATTAAAACAAGAGGCAATATTTTCATTGGTTTCTGGTTAACCCTCCTGTTCTCATTATTCTAGTGTAAGCAATTTGTTTTTTTGTTAGCAATATGTCCTGGACACTATTCAAGCTCAGCTTACAGACACCCTTCTTATTCTTTTAATAGTTGCACTGTATTCTGCAAGGAGAATATATTATAGTTTACTTAGCTACTCTACTATTTGGGTTGCTTTCACTTGCTATTAATAATAGTAATTTTTGAGTTATTTCATATTTATAGAGGCATATATATTCATGATAGAGCCCTGGACCTAATTTTCCTCAAAGGATAAGTGTACATGTTGCTTACTGTCAAATCTTCCTCTTTGGAGTTCTGTTTTACTACTTTGCATTCCCACAAGTAATATATAAAAATGTATATAACTTTTAACTTTCAGTTTCTAAGATGTATGCTTAAGAACAATCTCCTTCTTGAAAGGCTAAGACATTATTATATTATTACGATTTATGGATCCAAAGATCAACTTGAAATTTAGCATGTATATTATGGTTTGAAGCCATTCATTGGCTTATATTTATAGAGCACAGTTTTCTTCATTAAATGTCTATGAATATGAATATTTGATCCTTACAGCTATGCTTACAAGCACAACAAGCAACTCATGAGCTCCATTTTCCAGATGAGAACACTGAGCAGTAACAGTGTTATCTGTGTTCCACAGCATGCCTGAGAGCAAGTCAGCGTCCTGCGAGTCCACTGAGGTGTCTATTAGAAGTGGTGCTGCATTCCCTTTAACTTGCAGCTCTAGTTTATCACATAATCCTGTAACTTGCTACATAAAAGATTTAGTGATGTAGACAGTTATATCTAATTCACAAATAGGAGAAATAAGATTTTTTTTATTTTCAGCTTATTTTAGATATATCTTCAATTGTTTGGGTTTAATTTAAGAATGTGATAAACTTTCCAAATCTAGTAAGAAAGTTACCCCTGACAAAAATAGGTCATATTTTAATTTAAAGTGAGATTATTATATAGTGCAAGTAACAAGTTAAATATGATAAATTTAAAAAAAATGCTCAATTTCTAAGATTTTATAATGTCAAGTGAAAACAATCAAAAATACAATTTCAAGACTGGGTCAGTGTTTTAAGGCCTCTTCTGTACTAAGCAACGTCTCTTTTACATTATCTGAAAAGGTAAGTTCTATTCGTGTATAAAATCGTTTAACCTACTGTTAAATAGTACTGCTTCATCCCTGTCAAACAGCAACATATCCATCTACCAAGTGAATTTCCTAAAAATATTAACAGATGACTTTAGTCAGCATTGTAAACTGAGTCCTTAAGCGGAAGTCATGAGATCAATGTGCATAAATGTAAGTCCCAGTTTCATCTCATTTTCATAATGCAAACTACGCAACACTACACACAATCTGTATGTTAAAGATGACATTTATTTTTGAACTTGAAAAATAAAGACATTCGACCCACATGTAATAGGTACCTTTTTATCCTTTTTTAAGACACTGACCTGTATACTAATCTAAAACTTAACACCACATATTTACGTTATTAGATCTTTGTTTTGATCTATTAGTATTCACCAAAGTGCCATTTTATAAAACCGCACACTGAATAGCCACGGCTGGAGGTAACCATCTGCAGCTTTAGAGGCTGCCTTTGAATCAGTGAAAAGAGCTTTGTGTTTTCATTGCCAAGTTTGATTCCTGCAGTCATTAGGCATTCCCCTCAGATCACATCAATGAAACCGTATTCTCTTACGCCCATGTGTTAAATTCTCTTCTCCTCATGGTTTCCTTTGCCAGTTCTACTCAAGAATGACTATTGGGTCTTAGCCACATTCTTCTCACAGCTGTGTTAAAAAAAAGAGCACCAGAAAGTCTCCCTAAAACCCATATGTGTATCTGGTCACTTCTCTGTCTTAGGGTCACCTCGCACTGAGGTGTGATTATTCAGAGATTCATTCTTGTTCTTGAACTGCGCCTCTCCCATCACTCTGGGAAAGATTAGGCCCTCTGAGAGTCAGGAATAGAGAACTTGGAAGGCGAATGTGAAAACACATAATTCAGTTTAGAAAGAAGATTAACTTAAGGAAGATTGCTGAAAAATTAAATGTTATATTGTTCTTATATATATTATAAAGATAATGTAAAGAGAAATCACATATGCTTATGCACACTTTCAGAAAACTTCAAATGAGAAAGTAAAACATCACAATGTTCTGTAAAATATTACTAGTTTATATAACTACAAAAATTAAAATTAAGTTCTGAAATACTATTAAGTTCTGTGCAGTTCTTTGAATCTTAAAATTTTATTTCTAGTCAGCTGTTATACAGAAACATTTGATAAAGCAATATAAAAATTATTTGTTATACTTTACTTAAGTTCAGAATAGATGGGAAATCTGCCTCTGTTGAGTTTAATATATAATAATTGGGGTTGGAGAGATGTCTTGGTGGTGAAAAATGTAGAACAATGTAAGAAAATTCAGCGGGCATTCTATGTAGTACTGTTAGAGTTCTTTTATTTTTGAATGTAAAGCATCAAGAATGAAGTTTAGGCATATAATGTGCTCATGACTTCACCATCTAAGTTACACTGAAGCAAGCAAAGACTTTTTTCTTTCTATGGATTTATTGGGACTATCTCTGTCCCAAAAGGAATCAGTAGTCAACTACTGAATGTTGGAATTTGAATGAAAGTGAAATTTATCTGTGGGTTCAACTGAGTTAATGTGGAAATTTTAAACGATTGTTTAGGTATCAGAGTTTATCATAAACAGAATACACTCTGACTTATGTAAAGTTTCATGCATTTTCTCTTCTACTAATATACAGTATATACAAATTATGTGTTTAAAGCAAAGGAAGTAGAAGTTCTGAGAGTTATAGGAAATATAAGTATAATGATCCATTATACCAAGCATATTAAATATAATACAGCACCATCCAAACAGGAATAATGTAAAATTAAGGTCAAATTTCTACAACAGCTTCATTCCCTTTACCAGTGATTAACTTCATCAAGCAATCTTTTTTCTAGAAAAATTAAAACACTTTATACATATTATTTCTATCAGCTACTAAACCACGCTCAAGTAAGATTTGTAATTTTATAGAACCATGCAGGAGTAATGCATCCCATTTAAAGTTAAACAGTAGGAGGGTCCTGACTGCATCTAAGAGCAGAATTAAAGAAAATGATGCTACATTCACATGTATGCATTAAAGCAAAAGTCACATAAAAACTCCTTTTCTATTTTTCCGCCTATCAATGTCAAATGTACATTTGACATTGTGATTATTTAAGTAGATTTTGTAACTGCCCTAGGTGACAAGTCTTATCTCTGGCTTTTTTTAATCGCTGTGGTACTAGGATTAATGAAAAAAGGAAGGAAGGAAGGAAGGAAGGAAGGAAGGAAGGAAGGAAGGAAAGAAAAAGTGCATTGAAGATGTCTTATCTTTCAGACTTTTGATCTTTTTTCTTTTATTCCTTTCTATTGTGCTTTCCTGAAACATATTTATCTATTTTAGCATGCACAAATGAATATTAGCTTAATTATAATAGACATTTCTGCCTACCACTGGAACAGAGCTTCTGAAATGAAGAAGCAGATCAAATGTCAGAAGCAGCGCCACAATTTAGCTTTTTAGCTCCTGCTTTCCTTCCTGTTTCCACTCCTTCTGAGGGCTAACTATTAGGGTCTGTCTTAGGCGGGACAGTACAGGGTCTTGGATTCCATGAGTTCCTTTCTTACTTTCTTTTCCACTGGACTCTAATTCTGGGTTAGGAGCCAATCCTAGTAAGCCCCCATTAATCCTAGCATAGTATAAAGGAGAGAGCCAGAGAATTAAAATTATGTTTCTTCTTCATGGTAAAGTCAGGGATTCCCCAAAGACTAAGCTGTGGACAGAACTTGTCAGTTTACAAAATATGAATTCAATTAAACATCTGTAGAGAACCGTGTATATTTCTGCACACAATGAAAGTAGATCTAAAGAAACTTAAATTGGGTATTGGAGTGAGGAAGGCACTCGAGTAGATAAATCTATACTGGAATTGGTAATTTTAATAAAACATATACTTGCTTTACAGAGAACAAGATTGATATGTTTGGTAAGTTAAATATGTACTCTGGTAATTTAAGAACAGGATTAAACTTCACAGACACAGATTCTCACAATGTACAAGACTGCATCATGTGTCTGAGATGAGAGACAGTGTATCTGGATGCTCTTCAGCATCTAGCAGTGTCTTAGAACTCATCTGAGTTAATTTTCCACATGCAAATGGCAGAAAAGATGGCTCTAATGTGGTACAGATATAGAAGGTGCTGATCTGGGTGAGCATTTGAAAAGACGATCGCTGGCAGCTGTTCTTTCCAGAAAAGTTCTAAATGTCAAACACTAAACACATTTGATAAGCTACTTTAAAGCCAACATCTTCTAGTCTATTATCTGTGTTGATGCATCAAAGGCATTTTTAAACATTATTTTAAATACAAATTTACACCGTATGATGAGTTGAGAATTTGTAAAATTCAGTCTTTGATTCAATTTGTGAGCATTCACAATATTAATATATGTTTAATGCTGCCATGGAATTAAAATAGTTCACCAAGAATTTATATGAAAAATATCACAGGTAAATTTGACAAGGAAAAACTGTGTTGAAGAGACCATGCAATTAAAAAAATGTTCTCAGAGACTTTTCACATTAAGTTACTGAAGAATATTTTTACATAACTATTTTTCCTTGCGGTCAAATCAGACTCTTGAGCAAGTAGCAAAACGAAAACGTGTAGTGAAGTCTTCTGGTGAAAATAGTAGGCCTTTTCTGGTTTTTGTTTTAAATCAAGAAACTGTGGAAATGCTCAGCTCCCCTTCCCAGCACCAGAGCCATCTATCCCGCTTTATAATTCAACCTGCAAACAGATCAGGCCGCCGAGTTTGTGGAAAGCATGTTTGCTCTATGCTAAGAACCCTTGTGTGACACTATGGTGACTCCCCTGACACTTTGAAGAGAACTGCACACAGCTCTTACTCATCAGCAGGGAAACCAGGCTGAGAATTCACAATTCCTTTGTAACATCAACTTCTTCATAGAAATCAGTATTTGGCTAAGGGGCAGGAAAGACTTTGTTAGCTTTGCATGGTTTCTTTTCTTTTTCCTGTCAATATCACTCAAGAAAGGCTGTATGGTGTTTTCAAAGACAACTTTAAAAATATATCAACTAAAATATTTTATTCTAATCTTTGATATTTTGATAACCCTATAAAATTTTAAATGAGAAGAAATCATGTAAATTTTAAGCAACTGATTCTTTTTTTGAAGAAAAGGATGAAAAGAAAGTTCTGAAAAGCTAACTTTCTAGAAAATACGTTTAAGTGTTTAAAAACATCTAACATCCATTTGCCTGATTTATTTGTCACATAGTTACAGCCCACGAGGGAATCTGAATTGCAGTGCTGTAAATCTGGCTTACAGGACAGAGGATCTATGACAAAAAATTATTTGAATGTAAAAATTCAGAACTCCGAGAGGCTGTTTCACCTTCTTATCATGATTGTCGTCACATTTAAGTGCATAGGCTAAGTAGGGCAAAGTTTATTTTATTAAAACCGTTGGCAATTTTGCTTTGGGCCACAAGAAGCATATGTCTACAGACAGAAAATAAAGTGTTGTACACAGCATCACTGAGTCTCAAATCTTCGAGAGTATAAAAGGGCCTTTTAGAATGGTATGTCTATTTTCTCTTTAGTAAACAGAGATTAGAGGTCGTCCTTAGAAAAACTATTAAAAGATCTTTTCATCACAAAGTTCCTGTGCTCTTCACCTGCTGTTTAGTTCCCTATATCTCTACAAACCTCCTCTCTGCACCACCTACCTATCAGAAACAATCTAAAGGCTAAATCGCTATGTGGTAGTCATCAAATCTGCACACATTTAAAAACAGAAGTACATATATTCAGCAAAATTTCAAAGAAATATAGCGGGCTTCACCCAAAGAAATGGTTTCTCATTACTGAAAGTTTATATTTAAAAAATTATGTTTATGTATGTGTTAGTGTGTATATGTTTAGAAGAGAGTGTCAGATCTCATGTTGCTAGAGTCACAGGTGGCTGTGAGCTGCCTAACATGGGTGCTGCATCTGAACTCAGGTCCTCTGGATGAGCAGCAAAATGCTCTTAACCACTGAACCATCTACTTGCCTTTGAAATTTTAGATCTTATAACAACTGGGTCAAGAACCATTTTTGAACAAAGAGGTTTAGCATTCATTAATTTTTATTTTATAAGCATTTATCAGTTATATTAAGTATGGTAATTTTCTACAACTTTTCTTTCCAGAAATACTTTTAAACTTTAAAAATTTCAGAAAATATCAAACATTTTATAACTGAAAGAAAATAAAATATAAAATTTAAATTTAAAACTTAACAATATTAGATGACCTCACTTCACTATTAATGATGGTGTTAGGTCATAAATGTAATTGAACTTGATAGTAATGGTTGGTTAGCACAAGAATTATAATCTGGTAATCAGGTCCCAGCTCCTTGGGGAGTTGTGGAGGATCAACAACAAAGGCCTCCTTTTTCTAGAAATGCATTGGGGTGGGAGAAGATTCTTATCTAGGGCCTAAATCAATCAGAGTACACATGAAACTGCTCCACATGCTCCTGACCTGGACAGCAATTGACTTTATTTCATTGTTCTCTCTAGTTAATTGTTAGGCTCTCCTGTTGGTGAGCATGTGGAATGCCTATCTTACAGGAGCATCTGGGCAAGATTTTGGAGATGGCATATGAAAATGGTATCTGTGTCTTGGGAAATTTCAGGGAAAGTAGAGTGCAACAAACATTCAAAATTACTATAACATTGAATGCCTAAAGGTTGCTAATAAATGCACAGATTAAGAATGATGAATATTTGGACTTGAGCTTTGTGCATGGCGATAGCTATGGATCTATTTGCATTCTCCTACATGTCAATATCCAGTTATGCCAGCACCATTTGATGAAGATGCTTTCTTTTTTTCCATTTTACAATTTTAGCTTCTTTGTCAAAAATCAGGTGTTCATAGTTGTGTGGGATGATATCTGGGCCTTCAATTCAATTCCATTAGTAAACCTGCCTGGTTTTCATGCCAATACCAAGCTGTTTTCATTACTGTAGCTCTATAGTAGAGTTTGAAGTCAGGAATTGTTATGCCTCCAGAAGTTCCTTTATTGTAGAGGATTGTTTTGGGTATCCTACGTTTGTGTGTGTGTGTGTGTATGTGTGTTTTCTTTTTTTTTCCATTTGAAGTTGAGTACCGTTCTTTTGAGGTCTGTGACGAATTTTGTTGATATTTTGATGGATATTGCATTGAATCTGTAGGTTGATTTTGGTAAGACTGCCATTTTACTATGTTAATCCTACCTAACCAAGAGCATGGGAGATCTTTCCATTTTCTTATGTCTTCTTCAAGGATTTAATGTTCTTGTCATACAGGTCTTTCACCTGTTTGGTTATAGTTACCTAATGTGGTATGCCCTTCTGTATATGTGTTGCTTTTACTGGATAATGAATAAAGCTGTTTTGGCCAACGACCTAGCAGAGTAAAGTGTGAAATCCGAATAGAGATGTATAGGGAGAGTAGGTGGAGTCAAAAGAAGAAAGACGCCAGTGGATCCTTTCCAGTAGGCCACAGCCTCGTGATGATACATATATTAATAGAAATGGGTTAATTTAAGATGTAAGAGCTGGTTAATAAGAAGTCTAAGCTATTGGCCAAACAGTGTTGTAATTAATGTAGTTTCTATATTATTATTCAGGTCTGGGCAGTTCCAAAATAAACAAGCAGTCTCCATTTACAGTTACCCCAATATATTTTATGTTATTTGTGGCTATTGTAAAGGGTGATGTGTCTCTGATTTCTTTCTCAGCCTGTTTAATGTAGTGATATGGGGGGG